>JABUQX010144164.1:0-12500 GCA_015478945.1 Trachelipus rathkii
CATTGCCTCATACTGGTCCTGTAGCTGGAGAATTTTTAAGGGGTTTGATGGTTTCTGATATCCTTTCTATTGTAAAGGGTGAGAGTTGTGGTCTGAGGGAGCTTTCTGGGTTGTTTTTGTTTCCTGTTATTGGGGTGGGGGTTTGGTTTGCGAGAAATGTTGGCATAATATTTTGCTAGAGCGGTCTGATTGTTGTTTAGGAGAAGGGAGAGGAGTTATCAGGTAAGGAGGGGATTCGTGGGAGGGGGGGGTTGTTTCGATAGTTATTTGGTTTTTGATGACTTGCCAGGTTTCTTATTATCAATGCGAATGAGATGTTGGATTGTAAGTATTCGGAAAACTTATTGGTGGTGTTGGTGGTTATGAGGTTGGTGATTTGGGTATTGAGGTTTGTTATTTGGTTAGTGATGAGTGGGATATATGGTCTAAGTTTTCGAAGGGAGTTTCTTTGTTTAATGAGTTGGCTAATTTCAGGGGAGAGTTTGGGGAGGATTTTCTGTGGCCTTTGGGTATGTATAGATTAGCTGATTTGGTGATTAAGTTATTTAATTGAATAATGAAGGTGTGTAGGGATGTTGTGTCATGGATTGGTGTGGGGTTAATATGGGTTTCGATATCGTCAGTGAATGCTGGCCAGTTAGCTTTTTTGTAGTTAGTGTATTTAATGATCTTTTTTTGTGGGGTTTGATGGTAGGAGGTTAGAAAAATGAGAATGGGGAGGTGGTCTGAGAGTAGGTCAATAGTGGTGTCCCAGGTTAGTCGGTGATGTAAGGAGGGGGAAAAGAAAGTCAGGAGAGGTGGGAGATTGGTTTGCTTGGGGATGGATTCGGGTGGGGAGGCTTTTTGAATTGAGGATATTAAGGGATTCTAATTCGTTAAGGATATGGTTGCCGCGGGGTCAGAGGGATCGTCTTTATACCAGGTGGAGTGGTGAGCGTTAAAATCGCCTCCGAGAATAAGATTTGGAAATGTGGATAATATTGATAGGGTGGTGAGGTTGTTTGGGGTGGATTTGGGGAGGTGGGGTGACGAATATAGAGATTGAAGATGTTATAAGTGGTCCTGTTCAGGAGGATGGAACAGGATTGGGATTTTATTAATGTGTCGGGGAATAGAGTGGAGGTGTTACGGGTTGTGTTGTGGTAAGGGATGTCGTTGTGGATCAGTGTTAAGAGGAGTGTTGAAGAGGTTGGGAAGGGGAGAAAATGGAGTCGTAACCATAGAACGGGGGGAGAGGGTCTTTGGGAGGGAGGCTTTGTAGGATAGCTATGAATATTATGTTTTTTAAGGAAATGATTGAGTTCTATGGATTTATTTGTTAGACCGTTAATGTTAAATTGTAGTATATTGAGTGATTGGGTATTAGTTTTGGAAGGGAGGGGTTTGAATAGTAGAGGGGGGTTACAGATTGCTGAGTGTAGCCTGTGTGTTATTTCTGGGGACAGTTCGAGGCGGGTAATGGGTTAAGGTATTCAATTATTTAAAATGAATAAAGAAATATGAACATGCTTAAAGGGCAATTATATATATATATATATATATATATATATATATATATATATATATATATATATATATATATATATATATATATATATAACTATATATATATATATATATATATATATATATATATATATATATATATATATATATATATATGTATATATATATATATATATATATATATATATATATATATATATATATATATATATATATATATATATATATATATATATATATATATATATATATATATATATATATATATATATATATATATATATATATATATATATATATATATATATATATAATATGTACATACTTCAACCCTATTTGTAGTGGAGGCTACACTGCTTCAGGAAGCCGGCTGCCGTCACTGGGCGATTCCACGGGTCGAGAAGAGAAGATACAAGTCGACGCGTGGGGTCGAGAGCAGAGCACCGCAGAAGGAGGTGCTCTATTGTGTCTTAGGATGTAGCATCTGGTGCAAGTGGGGAGGTGACGTGTCTAGTTTGAATCTATATTTATATTACATTGAGTTTTGGGTGGTGACCTGATCTGCTCGGGCGAGGTCCATTGGCCTCTTCTGGACAGCGTTTCTTCTCTAGGGGAAAGTTTTGGGAGGGTGTTTAATAAATTGTTATTTGGGCAGTTTGTAGGTATGTGTGTTAGTTAGATGAGTATGGATATGTAATCCATGACTTATTGGGAGGAGGAATGGGTTTTTAATAGAATTGAGCTGGTAAAGAAGGGGGGGATTTTAGTCTTTGGGGGTTTGAGAGAATTTGGTGACAAGGGTGGGTTGGATTACGGGTTTTCTGATGGAATTGAGTCCCCACCCTAGGTGTGTGGAGATTAGGAGGATGGAGGTTTCGTCGTGTAAATGTTGGATTGGGTGGTTTTTGTGCAACCTGGTGATAATTCTGGGGGCTGTATTTTGAGAGATTTGTAGCTATTTGTGTTCGATTTTGAGAGTGCTGGGAACCATGCTGGTACAGGCATAGTTTAGATTTGTTCTAAGGAGTTGTTTATAGGTAGAGGTGAGTGTGTGTTTCCTATTGCTGAAGTTCTGTTGGGAAAGTGTTCGAAGGGTATTTAGTTTTCGTTGGATTGAGAGTGATTTGGTCGATGTTGGGAGAACGTCATGAGTGTCATAAGTAAGTCCTAATATTTTTGGGTTTTGTTTAATGGAAGGAGGTTGTTGGTCAGGGTGATTATAGGATGGAGGGAGGATTGGTGAGGCGGTCAGTGGTTAAAAAAGGGTGAAGAGGAGGATTTAAGGGGATGCAGTTCTATTTGGAGTGTAATTTTCTAATAGATGTAAAAATATTCTTGGGTATGTTGTGTGGTAATGTTTACGTCTGGGTGTTGGGAAATAAGACTGATGTCGTCTGCATAAGTAATAAGTTGGTGGATTGGTGGGTTGGGGTGGGCAGATCTGCTGTGAAAAAGTTGAATAAAAATGGAGAGAGAATGGCGCCCTGTGGGACGTCATTTTGTAATTTGATAGAATGGGAGAGGATGTTTTTGTATAAAACTTTAGCAAAACGGTTGGTGAGGAAATTGGAAAGCCATTTTTTGTCATTATTTTTTAGGGGAAGTGGAGGATTTTTTGAATAAGGATGTGTGTGGGGACGGTGTCGAATGCTTTGTTTATGTCTATTGCTGTGAGTATAGATCTGTGGGAAGAGGATTGGTTGAAGCCATTAATGATGTTTTGTGTGAGGAAGGTGAGGGCTGTGGTTGTAGAGTGGTTACTTTTGAATCCGTGTTGGAAATCTGGGAGGGTTATGGGTTGAGAAATTTTGTTGAATATTAATTTCTCTAGCAGTTTACTGATGGAGCAGAGAAATTGGGCGATAGGAGGAGGGGGAGTTAGAGTCTTTTTTTGGTTTGAGTTTTGGGATTATGAATGCTTGTTTCCAGATTGGGGGTATATAGTTAAGTTGCCAAGATTTGTTGAAGATTTCTGTGATTAGGAGGATTGCTTTTTCTTCGAGGTGTTTTATGTGTAGGTTGGATATGGAGTCTGGACCTGTTGCTGTTGAATTTTTGAGGGTTTTAATGGTTTCTAATATCATGATTGTTGTGAATGTTGGTGGGAGGTTGTGGTCTAATTGGAGTTTCTGAGTTGCTTTTTTGTTTTACTATTATCGGGGTGGGTTGGTTTGCGGGAGATGTTAGAGTAATGTTTAGCAAGACTGTCTGATTGTTGTTTTGGGGAAGGGAGGGAGTTGTTGGGTAAGAATGGGGATTCCTGGGATTGTGGGGAGGTTATTTCGAGAGTTGTTTAATTTTTTGATGACTTGCCAGGTTTTCTTATTGTCTATAAGCGAGATATTTTGTTGTAAGTATTCTGAAAACTTATTGGTAGTGTTGGTGGTTATGAGGTTGGAGATTTGGGTGTTTAGGTTTGTTATTTGGTTAGAAATGTGTGGGGTATATGGATTGAGTTTTCGGAGGGAGTTTCTTTGTTTAATGAGTTGGCTGATCTTGGGGTTGTATGATTTTCTGTGGCCTTTGGGTATGTAGAGGTTTGCCGATTTGATGAGTGTATTGTTTAAGTGAATGATGGAGGTGTGTAGGGATGTTGTATCGTGGATTGGTATAGGGTTAATATGGGTTTCGATATAGTTAGTATATGCAGGCCAGTTTGCTTTTTTGTAGTTAGTGTATGTAGTATTCTTTTTTTTTGGGGGGGAGTTTAGAGAAATAAGAATAGGAAGGTGATCCGATTGTAGGTCAGTAATAGTGTCCCAGGTTAGAAAATGGTGTGAGGAGGGGGAACAGAATGTAACGTCTGGGGAAGTAGGGGATTGCTTGAGGAGGGATTCGGGTGGGGAGGTTTTTAGAATTAAGGATATTTAGGGATTCTAATTCGTTAAGGATATGGTTGCCTCGAGGGTCAGAAGGGTACTCTTTATACCAGGCAGTGTGGTGGGCGTTAAAATCGCCTCCGAGGATGAAATTTGGGTATGGGATAATATTGATAGTGGGGGAGTGAGGTTGTTTGGGGGGATTTGGAAGTGGGGTGGCGAATAGAGATTGAAGATATTATAGGTGGTCTTGTTCAGGAGGATGGAACAGGATTGGGATTTTATTAGTGCGTCTGGTAATAAAGTGGAGGTGTCGGAAGTTGTGTTGTGGTAAGTAATGTTATTATGGATAAGTGTTAGGAAGGAGTATTGAGGGGGGTGGGAGGGGAGTAGATGGCGTCATAACCGTAGAACGTGGGGAGTGGGGTGTTTTGGGGGAGGGAAGCTTCTTGTATGATGGCTATATGGATGTTGTATTTTTTGAGGAAGTGATTGAGTTCTATTGATTTATTGGTTAGGCCGTTAATATTTAGTTGTAATATATTGAGTGTTAGGGGTTAGTTTTGGGAGGGGGAGGATTTTGAATAATAGTGGGAGGGTTGCAAATTGCACAGGAGAAGCCTGAGTTATTTCTGGGGAGGGTTTGGAATGGGGAGCAGGTCAGGTGAATCCACTTGTGACAACTTACACATTGAATGCTGTTTGATCCGACTAGTTGTTGACATATGGGGCAATAATATCTAAGGGGACCCGGGTTTTTCTCGACATCACCCGACCGAAATAGAAGCAGTCCCTTCACCAAGAAAGAAGATATAGATAGAAGAGACAGACTGGAGACATTGTTGAAAGAGTGATATATATATATATATATATATATATATATATATATATATATATATATATATATATATATATATATATATATATATATATATATATATATATATATATATATATATATATATATATATATATATATATATATATATATATATATATAATATGATAGAGGGAAAAATAAGGTATACTTCTTACTTCAAAGATGTCATATTGAAACTCTGTGTCGCAAACTCTATTAATGCGGCTCGATGAACGATTCTTTCTACGGAGAGATCAGGATTCTCATTATTCATTGTATTTACCAGTGTCGATGAGGGTAGATTAATATCTTTTGAGTCAGATCTACCTTCCCTCAAAGACACTCGCTCAGGAGAAACTGGAGGACTTGAATCACTGCCATAAGGAACTAACGAAGAGGATGCTCTTGGTGGCGGGGATAAGCTCTGTCGAAAGCAAGGTCTATCATCAGGCCTATTCGACGACCGCCGCGATGGTGTCCGACTCCTTCTGGAGGACCTACATCGTCGTTTATAGTGTGGTGACTTGGATCGGGATTGGCGACGGGAGCTTGACTGATTACTTGAACTTTTGCTTGGCTTTCTTTTTTTACCTATAATAATAATAATAATAATAATAATAATAATAATAATAATAATAATAATAATAATAATAATAATAATAATAATAATAATAATAATAATAATAATAATAATTATATAATAATAATAATAATAATAATAATAATAATAATAATAATAATAATAATAATAATAATAATATATCCCTATGAGTGGGGGAGAAAGAATTCTCATAGCTTACGTTCTGCGTGTCGTAGGAAGTAACTAAAAGAGGTCGTAGATGGGTCGGTGACCCGATACGACTTATCTCTTCGCCAGGAATGCTTCGGACCTGGTGGTGACCGCCGTAAAAGACCTTGTATCTTTTGGCGAAATTGTATGAATCGTTTGGGTAAATGGAATGTTAAAGAAAAAAATGGCAAGGAGAGAGATGATAGATTCATTTAAAAAGGATAAATTTGATTTGTTTACTATGACTGAAAATATGAAAGGAAGGGGTGAAGATGAGCGGTGTGGGGTGAAATATGTGTGTGGTGAAGTGGAGAGGAATGAAAGAGGGAGAGGTGTTGCGATTCTGATGAGTGACCTGTGGCACAGAGCTATGGTGGATTGTGTTTGTGTGAGTGCTAGAATTCTAATGGTTAAATTTAAGTTTGAGGTCAAGGTATGTGTGGTTGTAACGTATGGTCCATCAGAGGGTGGTGTTGAGGCGAGTTTAACTTTCTGGAATAATCTGAATGATGTTTTGAACGGGGTTAGTAGGGGGTTCAGATTGATCGTGTTGGGCGACTTAAATGGTTGGATAGGTGATCGAAAACGGAAGGTGTAAGAGGTGCTTTTGGTGTTGCAGGAGAAAATGAGAATAGTAGGAAGGTGATTGATTTTTGTGAGGAGAGAGGTATGTTTTTAAGTAATACAATCTTCGCTCGAACACAAGAGAATTCATAGGCATAGTAGAGTTGGTGAAGGTAGAGATGGTATCGAAGTGAAAAGTATTATTTGATTTTGTGTTGGTGAAAGATGTTGAAGTGGGTGATGGATGTTAAATAAGTGAAGGGGTAGGGGATGGGAATACCATATCATCATGTTGCTTTATGCAAAATTAAGCTAGTGCGGGCATGGATGGAGAGGAAAGAGATAAGGAAGAAAGTGAGAAAAATTGATAAGAAAAAGTATGTGAAAGCACTTGGAAATAAAGTAGTTGAATGTGAACAAGATGAAACTGAACAAACCTGTACCCAAATGAAGGAAGCCTTTGTTAGAAGTAAAAGAGAAGCATGTGGGTGTACTAAAGTAGGAAATAAGAATGTCAATTGTGAGTGTTGTAAAAAAAAAAAAAAAAAAAAAAAAAAAAAAAAAAAAAAAAAAAAAAAAAAAAAAAAAAAGAGATGATGCAAGCGTTTAAAAGAAAGGAAAAAAAAAGGGTGTGGTTGAATGAGCAAAAAGCCATTGATGAGGTCTCAAAAGAAAATTGTATGGAAATATATAAGTAGGGATAAAGGAAGACTAAAAGTTGCATACGAAGGTGGAAAAAATAGGTAAATGAATAGCTTAGAAGGAGGATGAATGGGGAAATTCAAGGAAATAGGGAGTGCGAAAGGTTAAGAAACATAATAAGGGGAATCTTCATTGAATAATTAATGACAGGTGATTAATTGTTTACCTTGTATAAGGGAATGGAGATAAGTGGAACTGTAGGACCTATAGGGGAATTAGTTTATTGAGTGTTGCAGGGAAGATATATAATGGTGTTATGGTTGAAAGAAAGAGTCGAGTGACTTAGGGACTGACTGGCAAAGAACAAGGTGCATTTAGATATGGTAGAGGATGTGTAGATTAAATCTTCAAATTGAAACAGATGATTGAGAAAATGAGAGAGAAAAGAATAAATTGTATTTAGGTTTTATGGACTTGCAACAGGCCTATTACAGGATTAATAGGGAAGCTCTGTGGCAGGTGTTAGTGATATATGGTGTTGGTTGGTGGTAGGCTTCTGAATGGAATCTAAAGTATGTATGTCGAAAGTGAAGTTTAGGGTATATGTTGGATGAGAAGGGAACGGATGATGCAGAGTGTAGTAGGAAAGTTGTGAATGGCAGGAAGGTGGCTAGTGCAATTAAATCGTTGGGGAATGTAAAAGGACTAAGTCTGGAGTGCGCTAGGGTCTTGCATGAGGGTATGTTGTTACCTGTGTTATTGAATAGTTAGAAAGCCATTTTTTGTCATTGTTTTCAAGGGGGGATTGCAGGATTTTTTGAATAAGAATGAATGTGGGGACAGTGTCAAAGACTTTATTGATGTCGATTGCTGTGAGAATGGATCTATGGGATGGGGATTGGTTGAAGCCATTGATGATGTGTTGGATGAGGGAGGTAAGGGCTGTAGTTGTGGAGTTGTTGCTTTTAAAGCCATGTTGGAAATCTGGGAGGGTGATGAGAGGGGAGATTTTGTTTAATAATAGTTTCTCCAGCAGTTTACTGATGGAGGAGAGGAGAAAAATTGGGCGGTAAGAGGAGGGGGAATTGGGGTCTTTTTTAGGTTTGAGTTTGGAGTATGAATGCTTGTTCCAGATTGGGGGTATGTAACATTCGTTGCTAGGATTTGTTGAAAGATTTCTGTGACGGAGGAGTGCTTTTTCACCGAAGTGTTTTAGATGCAAGTTGTAGCTGGTGAATTTTTGAGGGTTTTGATAGTTTCTGATTCCTTTCGATTGCAAATGGGGGTGGGGGGTTGTGGTCTGAGGGAAGTTTAGTTTATCTGTTATTGGGGTGGGTTGGTTTGCGAGAGATATTGGCAAAAATGTTTTTGCTAGGCGGTGTGAATGGGGAGATGGGGAGGAGGGAGTTATTAGGTGGGGAGTGCATGGGAGGAGTTATTTCAGTATTTAGTCTTCAGGAGGTCTTAATGGGTTTCTTGTTAGTAGTGCTTAAGATGTTGGATTCTGGTATTCTGAAAACTTATTAGTGGTGTTGGTGGTTATGAGGTTGCTGATTTGGGTGTGAGGTTTGTTATTTGGTTAGTGATGAGTGGGATATATGGTCCTACGTTTTCCAAGGGAGTTTCTTTGTTTAATAAGTTGACTGATTTCAAGGGTGAGTTTGGGGTTATAGGATTTTCTGTGGCCTTTAGGTATGTATAAGTTAGGTAATTTAAGGTGATTAAATTATTTAATTGGATTATGTGGGTGTGGGATTTTGTGTCATGGATTGGTGTGGGATTAATATGTGTTTCGATATGGTCAGTCAATGCTGGCCAGTTGGCTTTGTAGTTTTGTGTATGTAGAAGTAATCTTTTTTTGGGGGGTTTGATGGGGGAGGTTAGAAAAATAAGAATGGGGAGGGTGGTCTGAGTGTAGGTCGGTAGTGGTGTCCCAGGTTAGTCGGTGATGTTAGGAGGGGATCAAGAATGTGACATCAGAGAGTAGAGTTAGGTTTGCTTTTGGAGATTCAGGTGGGAGGTTTTGGAATTATGAGATAATGGGGTTTCAATTCATTAAGGATATATGGTTACCTTCGGAGGTCAGAGGGTAGTCTTTATCTCCAGGCAGTGTGAGTGACGTTAAATCTCTACTCGAGAATAAGATTTAGATGTGGATAAAATTGATAGGGGTGTGAGGTTGTTTGGGGTGGTGGGTTTGGGGGTGGTGGGGTGACGAATATAGAGGTTGAAGATGTTATAAGTGGTCCTGTTCAGGAGGATGGAACAGGATTGGGATTTTATTAATGTGTCGGGGAATAGAGTGGAGGTATTAGGGGTTGTGTTGGTAAGGAATTGTGGGATGAGAAAACCGGGAGCTTTAAAAGCTACGCTTGAAACGTTACTTTTCTGGAACGTGGATGGCTAGTGGATAAGGCGACCGGTTACTGTTAAATCAGCGACGCGGAGTCCAGTGTTTCGAATCCCGCTGATGCAGAGTAAAATCTCCTTTGACTGATATATATATATATATATATATATATATATATATATATATATATATATATATATATATATATATATATATATATATATATATATATATATATATATATAATCAATATATATATATATATATATAAAATATTGTCATTAGATTTGAAATAACCAGTAAAAAAATTTTTAGACTATTTTTTTATTGTTTCTGATTATAATTAAAATTGAATTTTAAGTTAACAACATAAATAAGTTAAATCTCTAGAAACAGAAAAAGAAATTTATAAAGTTTAATTGAACTACATTAAAACTTATTGAAAACAAAATTCAACAAGCTGGAATGAATTGTCAACTAATGTATTAAAGGTTTGAAAATTTAGAAACAAAGAGAGAATAAAAAGATGTGGAAATTTGGAAAAGAAGTTCTTTATGATTGAAAGTAGCTTTTGAATAAAGGAAATCTTTAGAAAAAAATATTAATATTAAATATTACAAGAAAAAATTCGAAAGTATTCATAAGTAGAGATTAGAATAGAGAAATTTATAGTGTAGTAAGATAAAAAGAAAGAAAGGTATGTCTTCCCTAAAAAGTTCGCTTTTTAGTAAGCTAATTGAAATAAATAACAAAGTTGGAATAACACATGAGTAGAAAAGGTAACAGAAAAATAAATAGATGAGATAACGAAGAGGAATTGAGGATAGTTCAATGTGTTAGCATTCGCTTCCAGAGAGGTCCTCCATCTAAGGATTTGGTCGTTAGGAAAGGCCTATAACTATTAAAAAGAAGATTATCATAAGGAAAGAAATTTTTTTTACTTTAAATAAATTTAAAATTTAAAATACGTAAACATCCAGAAGGGCCTGTTTGGGTGGCCATTGAATATACAACACATTCCCTTCACAATTAAATATAATTTATTCGGAGAAAGTCCTAACTTTTTACTCCCCTTTACAGCGCACCTCACCTCCAATCTGGGGAAAGGATGAAGATAAAGAAGAAGAATTGCAACACCGGGAACGGGTCCTAGGCTGAATGGAAGAGAAGAACAATGAATGCGAATTATACCTTGTTTTTAAATTACATAGAAATGCAAAAGTAAAAATTATATCGGATCTGAAAGCACATGATTCTAATAATATATAAGAAAGACGGTGTTCAAAAGGAACTGAACATACGGCAGGAAGAAATTTGTTTTGAAAGATCTCTAAGGCGAGACACCCACAAGGATATGGTAGATTAAGAGAAGGTCTTGGGTAGGAAAAAACGGACAAGTCGGGGGAATCACCCTCGAAATATGGTAACTATGCCATATTTGTGTGACCTATCCTCAATCGAGTAAGGATCACCTCCCTTTGTAGACTCAAGAGGGGTTTTCACCATACGAAGATGAGTACCACAGTCTTACCAGCATGAATAAAATCTTTTAAGGGAGGCGTAGAAATCAGTAGCTGGGATGAGGCCCGATAGGGTTACTTCTGGGAGGTAGGTTATAATGAACTTCTTTGTAGTTGCTTGAAACACTGCTTTGTCCACTTGTAATCTTCATAAGATACCAACGTGATATGGGATCCAACAGAAATTTTTTCCGATCGTGAAGCCTACCAAGAATGTCTTTGAATTATAGAGATAAAAAGGGTTCCCTGAAGATCGAGTTTGAATAGCCATTATTGCACTTTTAGAGTTTGAGAAAATGGGATACGATTTGTAGTCATTTAAGGCCAATATCCCAGATATGGCTAGAGTCAGTGACACTAATTCTTCTGTAAATACAAACGACTATACTGGAAGAGTGTGAGACTCACTCACTCACTCATTTTGGTGTCATGGATGAATACAATCTCCGAACCCGCGTGAAACTCAAGGTGAGAAGACACAAATGGTTATTTTTTTTTTTTTGAGAAAATGAAAACTGTTTTGCTAAGAACATTTGTCACCTTGTAATTTAGAGAATAAAGAAAAAGGAGAATGGTAGGAAGAAAGAACTCACTCATGCCTCAATAAGTCTGTTATTTTAGTACACAAATTTCAGACTGTCAAAAATAATCTCCAATTTTACCTAGACTCTTGTTTGGAGAGAGGTATGGAGCTATTAAATAGAGTTGAAGCTATTCTTAAATATAATATTACTTTGTATGGGAAATAAAATAAAAATAAATGTGTGGTAGAACACTATTTGAAAACGAAGATTTTTTAATTCTTTCTTTCAAACTCCCCACAGACTAGGGGTGGGGTTCGACATGCACCGAAAAAAAATAGTTAAGTAGATGAACATGATGCAAGTCAAAAAAAGGAATCCCACCATACCTTTAAGGGCGAGTCCGTCGAAGCCAAAAGTTCCCCCCCTCCAAAAAAAAAAAATAAAAAATAAAGTACAATTTTTTTAAATAAAGGAGAGATTAAAATGCCTAGCTGTAGTGCCTGAGGGAGGACAAAATAATTCATTTCTGTGATAATTTTGTATACCTTTAGGTTTAATTTTACTTTAAAATGTAAAATGATAACAATTAATAATTTATCTAAAATAATGAATAAAAATGAGAAATAAAGAATCATGAAGAAGAGAACTTGGCAAAACAAGTTAAAAAATATTTCCATTGTAAGGCCACAGAAACAAACATACTAACCCATAACAAATCACGTCACTCCTCAATACTTAAATTTGAAATAACAAAAAAGAAATTTTTTTCCTTACTTCTTCTATCTGAAGACCTTTCCATAAAGTTCTCCGAAGTGTCACTAAAATCAGAAGGATCCGAAGAGTAATATTCTTTCTTTCTAAACCATAGATGCTCTCCATCTTTCTTTTTCTCCACATTCTGCGCTGTCTCCACACCTTCCGCAGAA
>JABUQX010144164.1:20000-24072 GCA_015478945.1 Trachelipus rathkii
ATCGGGTGGTGACCTGATCTGCTCCGGGGGAGGTTAATGGTCTCTTCTTGACAGTGATTCTTCTGTAGGGGAGATGTTTGGGAATGGGGTGTTTAGTAAATTGTTATTGGGGCGGTTCTTTGTAGATTTGTGTTAGTTAATTGTGTATGGATGTGGGTGAGCCAAGACCTATTTGGAGGTGGGGGAGGATGTTGTTGTAAATGTCATTATAAAGTTTGGCTGGTGAGGAGGAGGGGATTTTAGTCTGTGTCGTGGGGCTGGAGTATTTGGTGGCATGGATGGGTTGGCTTGAGTGTTTCTGGAAAAATTGTGTCCTTACCATCTTCAAGTGGGTAGGGAAGGATATGTGTTTCGTCATGTAAATGCTGGATGGGGTTGCTTTAGTACATCCAGTGATTATTCTAAGGGCAGCGTTTTGTGTAATTTGTAATTTGTTTGTTGATTGTGACAAAGGGAACCATATGCGGGGGAGGCATAGTTTGTATTTGTTCTGAGGAGTTGTTTCTAGATTGTGGTAAGTGTATTTTGTATGTCGCTGGTGGTGTAGGGATGGGATAGGTTTTGGAGGGTGTTTAATTTCCGTTGGGTTGAGGAAGTAATTTGGTGGGGTGAGAAAGTCATATGAGTGTCAAAGTCCTAATATTTTTGGGGTTTTGCTTAGGGGAGGGGGTTGTTGTTCAGGAAGACTATAGGAATGTGGATTAGTGCCTGTCGGTGATTATTAAGGTGATTGAGTGATTTTCTAAAAATGCTGTTATTCTGTTAGACTGGAGTCATGTTTCTAGTTGTTAAGTGTAATTTTGTATGTGTGGTGGCTGTATGTATAGGTTGATGTGAGATGACGACTGTGTCATCAACTTAAGTTATTATTTTGGGCAACTGGTGGATTTGGGTAGGTGGGTCGGCCGTGAAGAGATTGAAGATGAATGGAGAGAGAATGGCGCCCTGTGCAGCTTGATGGAGTGTGAGAGGGTGTTTTATGGAGGACTTTGGCGTATCGATTGATGAGGAAATTAAAAAATCACTTTTTGTAATTGTTATTCATGGGGAGTTTAGAATTTTTTTTTATGAGGATGTGTCTGAGGACAGTATGTCGAAGGCTTGTTTATGTCAATGCGTATGTGATGGATTCTGTGAAAGAATGATTTTGTGAGGACATGATGTTTTAGGAAATTGAGGTAGAGGGCTGTTGTTGCTGAATGATTTGCCTTAAATCCGTGTTGGAATTTTAGACTTATGAGTGGTAATATAGCTTTTAGATGAGATTTTCTAGAAATTTGACAAATTGTGGAAAATATAGATTGGGGGATAGGAGGAGGGGGAGTTGGGGTCTTTTTTTGGTTTTAGCTGTATTAGAATGAATGCTTGTTTACAGAGTTGAGTAGAGTATAATAGAGTTGCCATGATTTGTTGAACATTTATGTCAGATGAATAGAAGTTGGCTGTGGGTTCAAGGTGTTTTAGTTGGAATCTGAAATTTATTTCGGTCTAGTAGCTGTAGACCTTTCGAGTGATTTTGATAGTCTAATATCATGTTGGTTGTAAAAGGAGGTGGAGAGTTGTGATCTGGGGGAAGTTTTTGAGTTGTTTTTTGTTAACCTATTATTGGGGTGGGTTGGTTTTACTGGAGATATTAGCATAGTGTTTTGCGAGGCAGTCTGCTTGTTGTTTTGAGGAAGGAAGGGAGTTGTCGGGCAATGATGGGGACGTGTGAGGAGGGGGTGGTTTGTACAAATGTTTTTTTTTTGATAACCTGCCAGGTTTTCTTGGTCTATACGTGAGATGTTGCTTTGTAAGTATTCTGTAAACTTGTGTTAGTGGTGTTGGTGGTTATGAGGATAGAGATTTCGGAGTGTTTAGGTTAGTTATTTGGTCTGTGGTTAATGGTATATGGTCGGAGTTTTCAGAGGGAGTTTCTTTGTTTAATAAGCTGACTGATTTCGGGATAGTTTGGGGTTGCAGGATTTTCTGTGACCCTAGGGGTATATAGAGTTATTGATTTAATACTCCGTGTTGTTCAAATGAACATCTGAGGTGTGTAAAGATGTTATGTCATGTATTGTGTAAGATTTATATGGGATTCAATATGGGTTATAAATTCTGTCCAGTTAGCTTTTTTGTAGTTAGTTTATGTGGTGATCTTTTTGGGGGGGTGGGGGTAGGCCAGAGAAATGAGGATGGGGAGGTGATCTGATTGCAGGTCGGTGGTTGTGTCCCAAGTTAGTCTGTGATGTAAGGAGGGGGAGCAGAATGTGACGTCTGGGGAGGTAGGGGATTGGATGGCTTGGGGAGGGATTCTGGGTGGGGAGATTTTTAGAGTCAAGGATATTAAGGAATTCTAATTCTTTAAGGATATGATTACCCCGGGGGTCGGATGGATAGTCTTCATACCAGGCAGTGTGGTGGGCGTTTAAGTCGCCTCCAAGGATGAGATTTAGGTATGTAGCTATTGTTGATAGGGGGGGGTGTGGTTATTTGGGGGGGGGTTTGGGGTGGCGAATATAAAGGTTGAAGATGGTGGGGACTCAATTCTACCAGAAAACTCTTAAATCCAACCCACCCATGTTACCAAATATTCTCCAACCCCTCCCGACACAGACTAAAATTCCCACCCTCCTCACCAGCTAAATTCGATAATGACATCTACAACATTATTCCCCCTCCCCCTCCTAATAGGTCATGGCTTATACATATCCATACACATCTAACTAACACGTACCTACAAAACCGCCCCAAAAACAACTTACTAAACTCACCATCCCCAAAAAATCTCCCCTATAAAAGAAACACTGTCCAGAAGAGGCCAAATTGACCTCGCCCGGAGCAGATCAGGTCACCACCCAAAACTCTTATAATATAAATATAGATTCAAACTAGACAATGTTATTCCACCTGCACCAGATGTCACAATTCTCTAGATTGAGCACCTCCTTCTGGGGTGTTCCGCTCTCGACGCCCCCCGTGCCGTCTCTATATCTTCCTTCTCGCCTTCTCGACCTGTGGAACCACCCAAGAGAGGTGGCCGGCTTCCTGGAAGCAGTGTGGCCCTCCAATTGAGGTGGGGCAGGGCAGAAGTAAGTATATATATATATATATATATATATATATATATATATATATATATATATATATATATATATATATATATATATATATATATATATATATATATATATATATATATAAACCTTAATCTAAAAAAAAGAATTTTTTTTTCTACGGCTCTATATATATATATATATATATATATATATTATATATACATATATATTATCACATATATACAGATATATATATATATATATATATATATATATATATATATATATATATATATATATATATATATATATATATATAATAATATTATCATCACCCACCTTCTCTCTCCCCAAGATTGGGGTAAGGTGCGTAGCATGCACTGGAAACAGAAAAGCAGTAGAATAATATGACGAAAGTCGAAGAAAGCTCAGCCTTACTGCCCCTTTATACCTTTTAGTGAGAACTCGTCGCAGTAAGAAAATCCACCCTAGAGCTTCACGGACGGACCCTCACTATGGCATCTCGCCAATGTAGGGTTCATCCCTTAACCTAGGTGGGCCACAACCATACCCTCTCACAAAACACCGCCATTCATCCCTTAACCACCTTTCTCTCGCTTCTGCTAAACTCAGATTTCTCTCCTCCAGGAATCCCTTTGCTGACTCAATCCACTTTTTTCTCGGTCTCCCCCAGCCGGTCGATTCCCAGCATACTCACCACTATACATCCGCTTAACCAACCAACTATCATCCATCCTTTCCACATGGCCAAACCATATCAACCTATTTAGCTATCTCTCATCTACCCCCTTTCTTCACACCACACCACACACTCTAATACATTCTTTCCTCATTTATCAATTCTTCACACCTAACACTCCCCCTAAAATTGTCCATCTTGAACACATTGTACTTTAGATCTATACCTCTTATTCCAGACAATAGTCTTCGAAGGGCACGAAAAATCATGAAAGCGTTTCACGATAAATGCGAAACGGTTAAACACCCAACGAAATGGAACGAAGCACAAC
>JABUQX010144165.1:2500-10202 GCA_015478945.1 Trachelipus rathkii
ATATATATATATTTGTGTGTATATATATATATATATAATATATATATATATATATATATATATATATATATAAAATATATATATATATATATACATTTGTGTGTGTATAAAATAAAGCTCGAAAACATAATAAAGACCCATAGTGTCGATCTAAACACAGTGAATTACTTTAATTATGAAAACCAGCATTATGATTCATGGTCTTAATGAAAGTAATATTTAAGTTTATTTTCCATTAAAGTATGGTATAATGTGCCATTAATTTTCTTAAAAAAGGTTAATAATAGTCTACGTTATAGCTCAATGAACAAGTGATACAGACTATCTCTCTAACTTTTCTTATTATATATATATATATATATATATATATATATATATATATATATATATATATATATATATATATATATATATATATATATATATATATATATATATATATATATATATATATATATATATATATATATATAAATAAATATATATATATATATATATATATATATATATATATATATATATATATATATATATATATATATATATATATAAATAACATATATATATATATATATATATATATATAAATATATAGATAGATAGATATATATATAGATAGATAGATAGATAGATAGATAGATAGATAGATAGATAGATAGATAGATAGATAGATAGATAGATAGATAGATAGATAGATAGATATTTTATATATATATAAATACATATAAATATATAAATATATATATATATATATATATATATATATATATATATATATATATATATATATATATATATATATATATATATATTTATGGGGAGGGTTTAATTTTTACTCCGAGCTGAGCCCCATTTACCAACTATCTTAAAATGGACCCCAAATTCTTAATTTTCAACCGATTTGGGACAAATAAACAGCAAGGCGCTGCTTTTTCTATCTCATATTGTCGTTTTCGGGTATTTTTCTAATTTTTGTCATTGCTTTTGTATTTTTTGAAATCCTATGTTTTTGACATTTTTCTATTCATCTCCTACAATTTTTTTCGAAATGACTTCAAACTTGAAACATACAAAGATTGGACTATTACCTAAAACTTCTTGGAACGAAATATTGATATTTGATCCCTCAAATCCGAGCAATGATCGATTTTCAAAACCTACTTTTTTTTGGAGGGGGGGTTGAAATTGAAATATTGCAAATAAAAATTTTAAGCTCATCCAAGCTGAATGAAAATTTCAGGACATTTGTAGTCGGGGGAGATGCACATATTTTATTTAGATCATTGTTTTGCATATGCAGCAGTTTTGGATTTGTCTGTGGAACAAATTTCCAAAAAAATATTTTTTGGAGATTTTAAGAATACTTTTATTTGAGTATGCAGAAAAATTATCTAAATAAAAAAGATGTATCTCGCCCGACTAAATTTGATGTTGATCGGTGAGTAGAAAAAAATATCCCAATATTTTACTTTTTCAAGAAAAATGTTTTTAGAAAAAGTGAAATATTCAGAATTTTTTTTTTTTTACCCATCCGATCAACATCAAATTTTGAGGGCATATATAGTCGAGTGAGATACATATTTTAAACTTAGATAGTTTTTTTGTATACCCGAAAAAAATGTTTTTTAAAATTTCCAAAAAGTTTTTTTTTCAAAAATTTGCTCCAAGGATAAATCCAAACCTCCTTCATATACAAAAAAGTTATCTAAATAAAAAGTGTGCATCACCCATGATTACAAATACTCTGAAAATTTCATTAAGATTGGATCCGCAAATATTTTTTTTTTTTTTTTTTTTTGCAATTTTTTAATTTCAAACCCCACAAAAAGTAGGTTTTGAAAATCGACCATTGCTCGGATTTGGGGTCAAATATCAATATTTCTTTCCAAGAAATTTTTGGTAATAGTACATTCTTTGTATATGTCAAGTTTTAAGTCATTTCGAAAAAAAGTGTAAGAGGTGAATCGAAAAATGTCAAAAGTGTCAAGAGGTCAAAATGTCAAATGTTTTTCAAAATATGAAGATACAAAAAAATTGACTATAGACACAGAAAAACACCCAAAAATGACATTTTCGAGGTTAAAAAAAGCTACGGTTTGCTGTTTATTTGATCAAAATCGACTGGAAATTAAGAATTGGGGGTTCATTTTAAGATGGGGAAAAAAATCAAACCCTCCCCATATGGAAAATTTATTTTTAGTATAATTTTTACCAACAACATTTACCAAGTCATTTATTTATATAATCTTTAGTATTTTCTTTCAACACATTCCACAAATATAATTCTAATGAGAAAACTCCCCAGTTGTCGCTTTCTCATTATACTTCCCAAAAATCTGAGCTCTCTCTCTCTCTCTCTCTCTCTCTCTCTCTCTCTCTCTCTCTCTCTCTCTCTCTCTCTCTCTCTCTCTCCTTTGAATTTATTTGAGTATTAGTATTTTAATTTATTTGTTAGTCCATGAATCGTTCAAAAATCTTTTCAAGAACCACATTTGGGCTAATTGTATGTAACCTTCTTTCATCTGTTTCTTTAAAGTCCATTGTAATGGGGTGGTTCAGATAGAAAATAATTGTAATGTCAAAACTTATACAGGCTTTAAAAATTCGTAGTAAAATTTACCAAAACTTTGTGGGAAAATAGTATTTTCGACCCAGGACCCAAAGCAAGTAAAAGTCAGGATTACGAAAATCACTATTTTCACTTCACGCAACTTTGTAAAATTTACCTCCTATCTAAACAATATACAATAAATATATATATATATATATATATATATATATATATATATATATATATATATATATATATATATATATATATATATATATATATATATATATATAAAAATATATATATAAATATCTATATATCTACTTTTCCATACAATATAAATAAATATATACATATATTGAGAGTATATATATATATATATATCATAACAACAATATATATATATATATATATAATAACATAACTCTTTCTTTGTATATAATATATATGTAATAACCCATATATATATATGTATATATGTATATATGTATATATATATTTATTGATATATTAGATAGGAGGTAAATTTTTGAGCGAAGCGAAAATAGTGATTTTCGTAATCCTGACTTTACTGCACAGATCTGGAGTCAGCCTGACACACCTGAGATTTATTTGTTCATCAGTTTGAAGAGTAAGTTTTGACATTACAATTATTTTCTATCTGAACCACCCTGTGGACAAACAGATGAAAGAAGGTTACATACAATTAGCCCAAATGTTTGAACACGAACATTCATGGACTTCTTTAAATAGATAAATTCAAGGAGAGGAAGAGGAGGAAGGAAGAGGAAGAGAGAAGAAGGAGAGGAGAAGGAAGGAGAAGGAAGGAGGAAGGAGGCTCAGACACAGGAGTATAGAGAAGCGACGGCTGAGGGAACTCATTAGAACCCGTGGAGATAATCCCGAAGTACTAAGATATATAAATAAATGACAATGTGTTGTTGGTAAAACGAAAATAAATTTTCCGTAGCGTTTTTCATCTTAAAATGAACCCCCAGTGTAAATTTCCAGTCGACCTGATCAAATAAACATGATACATAACGCAACCTCGAAAATATCATTTTTGGGTGTTTTCACTGACGCCTGTCAGACACTGTATCTTCATATTTTGAAGAGCATTTGACATTTGACCTCTTGATGCTGACATTTTCATTCACCTCTTGCTTTCGAAATGATAAGCTTGACATGCTCTTTAGTGTACTATTACCAAAAACCTATTTGGAAAGAAAATATTGATATTTGACCTAAATCCGAGCAGTGGTCATTTTCAAGAGCCTACTTTTTGTGGGAGTTTGAAGTAAGAATGCACAAAAATATTTGCAGATCAACTATTAATTTTCAGAGTATTTGCTGTCATGGGTGATACTGTTGGAATAACTTTGTATATGAAGGAGGAGTTTGGTTGCTCTTGAACAATTTGAAAACTTTGAAGTACAAAAAACGTACTTCAGTGTATAAAAACTATCCTTTAAAAGCATCTCCTTTCGATATCTATAAGGCTGCGATAATTTGATCGGATGGGTAAAATTCTGAATATTTCACTTTTTCACAAAAACATTTTTTCTTCAAAAAGTAAAATGACAGGTTCTTTCGCCGATCTTAACCCAGCAAGCTGTCGGGCGAGATACATCTTTGTTACTTATATAAATAAAAAAAAACTAAAATCTCAAAAATATTTTTTTAATTTGTTCTAAGCCAAAAGCACTCATATACAAAACAATAAATAAAATGTGCATCTCCCCGACCTGTCTGCTCAAAACTCAAAACCTTAAATTTTGTTGCATGTTCAGTTCGGCCTCAAAAAGTGAGTCAGTGCTCATTTGAGGATCAAGTATCAGTATTTCGTTCCAGAAAGTTGCAGGCAACTCAGTCCAGTATCTTTGGCTGTGTTTCAAATTTGAGGTGTTTCGAGCAGCCAGGGTAGAGAAAGATGTCAAAAACAGCAGGATCAAAAATACAAGCTAATGACAAAAAATTAGAAAATACCGAAACGACGTATAATGAAAGAAAGCGGCATAACCTGTTGTCCCCAAATCGGTGAAGAATAAGAATTTGGATCGACCCAAGATAGTTGATGGGCTTTCAGCTTTCGAAGTAAAAAGTGGAAACCCTCCCATATATGTATGTATGTAACAACCAATATATGTATATATATGTATATATATATGTATATGTAATATATATGTAATAATAATAATAATATGTATATATAATATATATATATGTATATATATAAAGATAATCTATGTCTATCTGTCTGTCTGTCTATCTATCTCTGTATCATCATCATCTATCTATCTGGCATCTAATCACGCTTGTAATCTGTCTGTATCACTGTATTTGCTCTTTAATAATATATATAATAATAATAATAATAATAATATATATATATATATATAATATATGTAATATATATAATAATAATAATAATATAATATAATAATAACCTTAATAATAATAATAATATATATATGTTATTTATATATATATATATATATATATATCAATAACTAATAATAATAATAATAATATATTATAATAACCAATAATAATAATAATAATATGTATATATATAATGTAATAATATAACATATGTATATATATATACATATATATATAATGAAATTAAAATCATGGTCTGTATCACTTGATTCATTGAACGCAACGTGGGCTATTATGGCAGCAAAAGTGTGGCACGTGCCAGCGGAAAATAACCCGCTAAACTTATAGGAGACCGCTGCATGACAGATCATACACAAATGGTGAAAGTAAATTCACTGATGTTGAATCATTTGCCTAATGGATAACATTATGTTTTCGACTTTATTTATACGCACAAATAGCTAATATATATATATATATGTATATGTATATAATATATTATATATATATATATATGTATATAATAATAATATATATATATATATATATATATATATATATATATATATATATAACTATATATATATATAAATGAAGTGGCAGGGAGTGTTGGGGCACACTTGGTGTGGTTCTTTGCAACTGTATTGTGGTGATTTGCTGATGGCCCTTGTGGGCTGCTTGCCCGTTGAGGACTACGGGTCTCGGGCCGCCTGCTGCCGAAGCCTGCCTTATCACCAGAGGCTAAATGAGCAGTGGGCTAACCATTAGTATTATAACTCTTTAAACGGCTCTATAGATGAGGAATAAGAAAACTCAGTTTTAGTCAATGATGTATTTATGAAAAGAAGGTAATCTTTGCACATACAGTCGCGACCCATCTGCTCCCTATAACTCAATACTCAAAAAGCAAATTTCTATTTGTAACTATCTTGCGACTAACAGGTTCTCACTTTTCAAATATTGATTGGCGGAAGACATATCTGGCTTTTACCAAAAAACAGTATTTAGCACAGATCTTAAGGTAACAAAAAGATGAAGCCACAATTTTAATAAATTATGGCATATTACAATTAAATTTCATAATTTAATAACATATTTTTATAATAAGCCATTAAATACAGATATCGCAAATTCTCTTTTATTTCAAAAATGGAAATCTTAAAGTTCCTCCACCTAACACTTTTTGTTTGAAGCTTTCTTAAATGTAAAGAAGATTTATTACTTATTTTAATAAGCATATCTAAAACTCTTTAAATTTGTACAATACTACTAATAACCTTTGTAAAAAAGTCGTATATCATGACAAAGAATTAACTAAATATTAATAGGCAGGCGTTATATTAACATCGGTGTGAATTACAGGTTTGAATTTGTATTGTAGTATGGTCGGCATGCCCAAAGTGAGTTCTGAAATGTCCTTGAAACCATTTTCTCCTATTTTTCCTTTCTTTATAAGCTAAACTAACCTAAATTTAAAGCAGAACCATTCTTAACCGACTCTATATATATGTAATAACCAACCTTAATAATAATAGCATATATATATATATATATATATATATATATATATGTATAATAATAATAATAATATATATATAATATATATATATATATATATATATATATATATGATAAATAATATATATATATATATATATATAATAACATAATATAATATATATATATATATATATATATATATGTATAATAATAATATATATATATATAGCATATATATATGTATATATATATAATATATAACAACATATATATATGTTTATATATAACAATATAATATATATATAATATATATAATATATATATATATATATATATATATATATAATAATAATATATATATATATATATATATAATAACAACAACAATAATAATAATAATATATATATATATATATATATATATATATATATATATATATATATATATATATATATATATATATATATATAAGTTCATATGATTAACTCCGTCTGGAATAAAGAAAGCATGAGGTAATGTCGAGACCAAAAGTTGTTCTTGGCCTAGAACTCCATCTGTGCACTGGAAAATTGGAGAACAAAGTTTCCCGTTCGCAGATTCATGCTTTGGAAAGCTTCATTTGAACCAACTGCCCCGAAATATCTTCTTCATAGACCAAAAATCCCTTAATTCAGATTTTCTAACCTTAAATTCATGCTATTATATTACGAAATGAACTTCCAGTAGAATTGTATTTTTATTGCTCTGCAACGAATTTTATCAAAATTTATTTTTAATTGACCATAATCATTGTAAAGAACTAAAATGAGAAATATTTTGAACAGATAAATATTAATTTTATGGGATTATGTTTTTATGTCCAAATTTAATTTTGAATTTATAAAACTTTTTCCCTTTTGTTTAATAAATTTATACAATTTTTTAGTATATCAAATCTGAAAAAACAGTGCGCTCTCTCTCTCTCTCTCTCTCTCTCTCTCTCTCTCTCTCTCTCTCTCTCTCTCTCTCTCTCTCTCTCTCTCTCCTTCCCTCAGACAAAAATTAATTTTGAACACTTGTAGGAGCTCTATGGAAAGTTTCAATCCTATTCTTAGTCTCTTCTCTCATTCTTTCTTATTTTCATTCTTCATTTTCCCATATATACTATACATATATATATATATATATATATATATATATATATATATATATATATATATATATATATATATATATATATATATATATATATATATATATATATATACATACTACTCTCTTTATATGCT
>JABUQX010144166.1:7500-10000 GCA_015478945.1 Trachelipus rathkii
ATATATATATATATATATATATATATATATATATATATATATATATATATATATATATATTTACTGTTCCACACTATTTGTTAGATTTAGTTATCGTATGCCCATCAAGCTTGGTGTACTCTTCTGATGGTTGTATTATCTCGACGTAGCCGAGGTTTCACGCCCATACCCCTATTCATAAGGGAGGTGCTATCCTCAAAAATGGCTTTGAATGTAATTAAGAGGAAAATAAATTTTACTATATTTTTTATTCTTTTTATTTTATAACGTAAAAATATTAATAAATCAATAAATCAAATTTCTATCCACTACACCTCCCTCCCTACCATCTGTGATCTATTGTACATGTGATTAAAGTCATATTTAAACTTTATTATTTGTGTAGCATATCATAAAAATATGTTCTTTTTATGAACATTACATAGAATTATTAATATCATTTTATTTTTTACTAAAGTTTTTATTCTTTCTGTTCTTTTTATATAACGTAAAAATATTAATGAATCAATAAATCAATAAATCAATAAATCAAACCACCCACCAGCCCCTCTCCTCCTCTGTCGCGATCCATGATCAAACGTCTAAAGACATATTTGAACATTTTGTATAAACTTGATGTGAAAATAACTTTGTATAAAATATATTATATTTTATAAATATAACATAAAATATATATGTGAAACATTGGAATATTTTAAGTAATCATTAAATGTAAAATATTCATTACCGCTGGGTTTTCTTTTATATAAGAAGGAAACATTCATTTCACGTAATTTCTATAACGTTATATCTGTTTTACACCAAATATTTTCACTCACCGAAGATTATATCATAGCTAATCTTTTCAACAACAGTGCCTGTTCACCTATGCGTCATAATGAATGACGTCATTGCATTATGAAGAGCTGCTTGATGTATTACGTTCAATCTTAGGTTACTGCTAATGATTAAACACCAGATAAGAAGATATTTCGTTATTATTATTATTATTATTATTATTATTATTATTATTATTATTATTATTATTATTATTATTATTATTATTATTATTATTATTATTATTATTATTATTATTATTATTATTATTATTATTATTATTATTATTTATTATTATTATTATTATTTATTATTATTTATTATTATTATTATTATTATTATTATTATTATTATTATTATTATTATTATTATTATTATTATTATTATTATTATTATTATTATTATTATTATTATTATTATTATAATATAATATAATTATAATTATAATTATAATTATAATTATAATTATAATTATAATTATAATTATAATTATAATTATAATTATAATTATAATTATAATTATAATTATAATTATAATTATAATTATAATTATAATTAAAATTATAAATTAAAATTAAAATTAAAATTAAAATTAAAATTAAAATTAAAATTAAAATTATAATTATAATTATAATTATAATTATAATTATAATTATAATTATAATTATAATTATAATTATAATTATAATTATAATTATAATTATAATTATTAATTATAATTATAATTATAATTATAATTATAATTATAATTATAATTATAATTATAATAATTATTATTATTATTATTATTATTATTATTATTATTATTATTATTTATTATTATTATTATTATTATTATTATTATTATTATTATTATTATTATTATTATTTTATTTTATTATTATTATTATTATTTTTATTATTATTATTATTATTATTATTATTATTATTATTATTATTATTATTATTATTATTATTATTATTATTATTATTTATTATTATTATTATTATTATTATTATTATTATTATTATTATTATTATTATTATTTATTATTATTATTTATTATTATTATTATTATTATTTTTATTATTATTATTATTATTATTATTATTATTATTATTATTATTATTATTATTATTATTATTATTATTATTATTATTATTATTATTATTATTATTATTATTATTATTATTATTATTAATAATAACTTTTATGTAAGGGAATCGAAAAAAAAATTACTTTAAAATATTTTTATTACATAAGTACTATAATGCTAGGCATTGTCACATATTTTCCAGATATCTCATTTCTGATAGTTTTTTATAATATATTTTATCAAACGCTTCTTTGAGCGTTCGTCAAGATCTTGATCGGTTAAAGCACGTATCTTGGAAGAAATTTTTAGATGGATAGGGAGTGGTATCTTCATTTTAAATCGTTCCACATTGACTATAAATGTTTTAAACACATTGCTTGTTTTCGTATTTTTCTCTATATGTCTGTCCAGTATAGGTATCATATTATTATACTTTAATGTTATATCGAAGTATGTAATCTCGTGTCCCTCTTTCTTAGCAGCTGATGCTCTTACTCTGTAACCATAGACATCATCAGATGCATATACAATGCGGATTTTTGATGGATCACGTGGAGTGTAAGGATGCCTAGTCGAAAAATCTGAATTATAATTGACACATGTATACC
>JABUQX010144167.1:2500-5000 GCA_015478945.1 Trachelipus rathkii
AGTTGTAATAGTTGACTTTAAATGTCATTAATTTCAACAGAACCAAAGCGTTTTTCTAGCTCTAGTTTTATTACATCTTTCATTCTTTTTAAACCGTCATCATTTTCATTTGAAGATGGTTCAAAATGCTTCCTTAGCGTTGAGATGAAAATACTAAGAAGGTTTAAAAAAAGGATAATTGGGAACATAGCGTCATCGATAAATAGAAACACCAAGTTGCCAGAAATCCATCGGAGTTAAAGTCATTTCATCATTTAAAAATAATTTTCAGTCCTGAAGAAGTATGTCGATCATTGACTACGAAAGCTAGACTTAATTAGTGTTAATGTTTTTAAACTTATATATAAAATGTGAATAAATTTCCTTATCAAATGATTTCTTTGTAAATAAATTTTTTTATAAAATTGAAAATATAACTACCTCAAGGGATAATATTAATCTGTAACTATTGAACATGAGCATTAGTGGTTTGTGAATATATATATATATATATATATATATATATATAGTATATATATATAGTTATATATATATATATATATATAAGTTATATTATATATATATATATATATATATATATATATATATATATATATATATATATATATATATATATATATATATATATATATATATATATATATATATATATATATATATATATATATATATATATATATATATATATATATATATTATAACGATACATATATAGTGTCTATATTATATATATATATATATATATATATATATATATATATATATATATATATATATATATATATATATATATATATATATATATATATATATATATATATATATATATATATTATTATATATATATAAATATATATATATATATATATATATATATATATATATATAGAAGATATATATATATATATATATATATATATATATATATATATATATATATATATATATATATATATATATATATATATATATATTTATACACAAGGTCAGGATTGTGGGGGTCTAGGGGGTTTAACCCCCGAAACTATTTTAAGCGCTCAAAATTTTGATTCTTGGGTCTCTAATTAATAATTATTAACAATGAACAGAATAATAATATAATTCCAATATTAGTTTTAATACTTATAATAATAATAATAATAATAATACATGATAATAATAATAATAATAATAATAATAGAATGATAATAATAATAAGAACGCCTGTGGCGTAGGAGGTTGACTCGCCGACTCTCATGCGAAAGCTGTTCAATCCTCCGTGTAGCAGTTGGAGTTTTATCTTCTGGGGGCAAGAATTAAAACTCGTCTGCGAACAAGTTGGTGGCCCTGGTTTGGAATAGCTTATATCTTTAAAGTTCAGATTTGTAGTCTCCTGTGTTACTCCTCTGAAAAGGGGATAAACGCATTAAAAGGAAGTTTTAATAATAATAATAATAATATTAATAATAATAATAATAATAATAATAATAATAATAATAATAATAATAATAATAATAATAATAATAATAATAATAATAATAATAACTATAGTTAATCAATGAAAATGAAAAGTGTGCGATGGAAAAGAGAAACATAAGTTAGTGGTCGTTACGATTTTTAGGTCATGGTTTACAATATTTATGATGTTATTTAACCAGGGACTTAAATATAAGGTTTCTAAGTTTGCAGATTACAACAAATTGACTGCCTCAGTAAGGAATAATGATAGATGTTTAAAGATAAAAGATAAGGAGGGAGCTGTAATCGTTGATGGAATGAGCTGGTTCATTCCTTCGACTAAATCTTTCTCTCTCATAATCCATGGTTCTATCGTCCTTGTTCTCTGGCCATTCTGTAGAGACAGTGCGTATCGGGGGTGGAAAATTCTCGTTCTCCTCTCACTCACCTAATTTCTTCATTCAGCTAGAAATCACAGCAGGATAATTACCGACGAGCAAAGCGGGCATTAATCAAACGAAAGTGCATCTAACCTCACCTCTACTTTCTCCCTACTGACAAATCTTTTCTGGCCTCTTACAAAACATCTCAGCTACTCTGTAACCTTCCTTCCCTTATTCTGATCTGATGTTTCTGTTAAGTACCCTCCAACTGAAAAGGTCCAATCTTTTCTTCGGCCTCTCCTATTTTCCTTCTACTCAACCCTGGACGATTATGGCATTCCTCTTCCTACACCTTCTCCTCTCAGGTGTCCTATTCCTTTGCCTGTGATTACATTTGATCTGGTGCATGGGCCCCTGAAATCTATGAGCATTAGGAAGGCGTGAGGCCCTGATGCCATTCCTCCACGAGTTTGAGAAAGTGTGTTCTTCCGTGCTATACCCACCCCTCGTTCAACTATACTCTCTATGTCTCAAAACTAGCATTTCCCTTAGTATTGGAAGCTCGCACATGTTCAACCTATTCTAAAAAAAGGAAGCCGATCTGATATTTCTAACTATCGCCCTATAGCTCTCACTTTTATTCTATCTAAGATCTTTGAAACCCTTCTCAACTCTCACTT
>JABUQX010144168.1:0-14248 GCA_015478945.1 Trachelipus rathkii
AATTGCCTTTTTAAAGTAATAATCTTCAAACTTTTAATTTTCAATTGCTCTTGCAGATTCGCAATATCCAGCATATAGAAAAAGACTTGAAATTGCTTTGAGAGGAAGTAATGCTAACAATTTAATGATGTTGTTTCAAAATTTGAATAAACCTTCATCAGGTAAGGGTAGCGTAATCGAAAATCTTTAAATATTATTAGAGCCATTTAAATTTCCTTGTTATAGTTTTATACCTTAACTCATTCAAAATCCGTATTTTAATTTTTTATTAACAACCATCTGCATTGAGTTTGTGTTTATATCATTTTTTATAAATTTATATAATGTAGCTTAGCATTTGGGATGTTAGGTTGCGTGGAATACTACTCACATATTCTCCCTAAAGAAGATGTCTTATAGGTTTGGCAAATAGGAGATCCTGCAGTAGCGCACCAATAGTACAATTACGCTATCATCCTATTTTTCGACTTCTGAAAAATACCACAAACAAATATAACTTTTAATTAACCATGGTAGGAGGGTATGATAAAATATTCACTCACTTCAACCTTCCCCATCATCCCCTGAACCCCTGTATTTTCCCTTAGAGAGGTTTGTGACGCCAATGAATTGCCGGTTTGTTCTGTCACACGGGGAATTTTAATAATTAATTTCTGCAATATTCATTACATTTATCCTAATTTTCACTTTGTTGAAAACACCTCTCTTCCATTAAATTCCACCTCTTCTACATAATAGAAAATTCGGAGTCTGAGCACTTCGATAGTAAACCGACTTCTACTTACTCCTACTGTCCTTATCCTCCATTCACAGCCAAAGGTGAATGCTTTCTATATACATTCAGCTTCGTTTTCCCCATGTCAATAATTTGGTGTCTACTGAATAATCTATTTTACGAAATTGCCTCTCTTACATTTTTACATATTCTTCTTTCTTTAAAATTATTATTCTTGGTGATTCAATAGTTCCCTCGTCAGTGGCTTTCATTTACTTCTCAAGATTCAGCTGGTGAATATAACTTCAAATAATTTCCTGCTTTTAGAAACCCTGGAAAATGACTCGGCGCCTTACTCGTATCCCAGATACGATGAACCCAACGTAATATACCTTTCTTTATCTTCCAATTCCTCTTCTTGTGTCGTCATGCTCACCACTTTTAGGTTACACTGATCATATTATTTCTGTATTCTGTTCCAACTTTTCAAGTATTATGCATGGACGGCCTCAGATTTCGTCTAGGGTACGCTTAACTTTTACAGTTCGGAACTGCTAACATGTGAAACTCACAGTCTTTCTTGAAATGATAGCTGCTTCGTAGGGAGTAGTTCCACATAGTGCCCACAACGCACAACCGAGGATATTCAACGCAGGAATGGAGTTATACATTCTAGTTTTTATTCTTTTTATTAAAAATTATAAACTTTCGTTTAATTTCTTATTCTGCAACTAGCCGAATGGTTTCTTTCTTCAGGAGTTTCTCACACCTTCAAACTCCAGAAGCTCAGGTGGTGTATATTTCATTTTAAAATCGTGTAAATTTAATGTCCGTGACACTAAAAAAAATATATCATCCTAGAAAGAAAAGTAGCTGAATTGTTCTCTCAAACCTTTGCCTCTAATTCCATTCTAAAAGATTTCAGAGCTTTTCACCTTATCTATTTCTCACTTACTCATTTATGTTTAATATTAATTTTTTAAATTTATTTTATCTCTTTAAATAATAAGATAACTAATATTTTTGATTGTATCCCACTTGTGTTTTTAAAATTTGTGTTCCCGAAGTTGCACTCTTCCGTGGTAAAATTTTTTGTCTTTGCCTATCATTTTCAGCCTTTCCCTGGTAGCTTTCGCTCACTGCAGTTGTGAAGAGATCAGAGAACCACTTACGGTCATCTAACTATCGTAATATTTCGTTATCCTAATTACGTTTCAAATTTTTCAGATCTATCTTTAGTAAAAAGATAAGCAAACATTTCAATTCTAATTACCATGTTTCTTATGGCCAGTATCGTTTCCGAAAAGAACGATTTTTCCACTTCTCCCTGACTCTTTTATTTTCTTCTCTTCGACAATTCAATAAATCTTTTATGTGGGTCTAAACACTTTTAAAACTTTCGACGAAGGATAGGGGCACTGCTTTAGCTTCCAAGGCATTGTTACAGACCTTCATCTAAGCGTACCAATAATTTGAGCGCTACCTAAACATTTATACAAAAGCATTACTGTTAAGAAACATCCAAGAGTAGGGACACTTTTTTAGCTTCCTTAGCGTGGTCACAGACCTTCATCCAAATGTACCAATAATTTGAGCGCTACCTAAAAATTTATGATAAAGCATTATTGTTAAGAAACACTAATTGTTTTTACAGAGCGACCTTCTCTCGGATTTGAATTTAAAATGCCTAATATGCCTCCATTAGATTTTGGAATCTTACCTTCACTTACATCAAAGGATCCAAGATTCATCATGATGTTAGGAAATTATATTACATCAATGCAAAGTGAGATATAAAAGATTATGCATTTATTTCAGTTTTGTTAAGTTTTAAAAAAGTGAATATATTAGTAAAGAAGAGAGCATTTAAACCTTCAATCACACTACTAATGTAACACTAACATAAAATGTATAAAAGTAAATATGTTAGGGAAAAAAATTCGTTCAGAATTGTCTCATGGAAATTTACAAGCTTTCAATTTTTAAAATATCTTTTAGATTCACCAAACCCAGAAGATAAAGAGAAACTTGAAAATGCTTTGAAAGGATCTAACGATCCTAATTTGATGATGTTATTACAAGATTTTAATAAACCTTTAACAAGTAAGGGTAACGTACAGTAAGTGATCATAAGGTTTATTATATAGGCATTTAAATTTTCAAACTGGTGTTGGTGTTTCTGTATAAGAGATAGAGTAATTAATCTTTTATACTGTATGTAGCTAGCAATACATGCCGCAACAAGACCTATATTTTCATCTATATTTTTATTCACTTATGTAGTTTAAATGTTAAGCATAATTTTGCTTACTCTAGTTTATTGTTATACTCCTATGACCATTGCACATCTGAATTTCTGTTTTTATTTGCAAACATCTGTATCAAGTCTGCATTAAGTAGACTTCTTATAAAACTGTGCATTGTAAGTTGGTGTTACCTACCGCTTCTAAAAATCTATTTACATCTTTATCGGACCTGTATTAAGTAGCATAGTCATGCATATGTGAAATATAAATTAGTGAATAGTAATAAAAGTGAATACTGAAAAGGTTAAAAGATCTTATATATCAGTGTAAAGTAAGATGTAAATGATAATTAATATATTTAAGTTTTAACAAGTTTAAATAAAGTGAATATGTTGGTAATGAGTCCATTTTAATTCATTCACAAGAATTTGATTATGGTATGCATAAAACAAATGCACACATAATTGCCTTTTATAGTAATAATCTTCAAACTTTTAATTTCCAATTGCTCTTGCAGATTCGCAATATCCAGCATATAGAAAAAGACTTGAAATTGCTTTGAGAGGAAGTAATGCTAACAATTTAATGATGTTGTTTCAAAATTTGAATAAACCTTCATCAGGTAAGGGTAGCGTAATCGAAAATCTTTGAATATTATTAGAGCCATTTAAATTTTCTTGTTATAGTTTTATTCCTTAACTCATTCAAAATCCGTATTTTTATTTTTTATTAACAACCATCTGCATTGAATTTGTGTTTATAGCATTTTTTATAAATTTATATAATGTAGCTTAGCATTTGGGATGTTAGGTTGCGTGGAATATTTCACACATATTCTCCCTAAGGAGGATGTCTTATAGGTTTGGCAAATAGGAGATCCTGTAGTAGCGCACAAATAATACAATTACGCAACCATTATATTTTTCGACTTCTAAAAACTACTACAAACAAATATAACTTTTAATTAACCATGGTAGGAGGGTATGATAAAATATCCACTCACTTCACCCTTCCCCATCATCCCCCGTAAACTTGTATTTTCCCTTAGAGAGGTTGGAGACGCCAAGAATTGCCGGTTTGTTCTGGCACACGGAGATTTTTAATAATTAATTTCTGCAATATTCATAACATTTACCCTAATTTTCACTTTGTTGAAAACACCTCTCTTCCATTAAATTCCACCTCTTCTACATAATGGAAAATTCGGTGTCTGAGCACTTCGATAGTAAACCGACTTCTACTTACTCCTACTGTCCTTTTCCTCCATTCACAGCCAAAGGTGAATGCTTTCTTTATACATTCAGCTTCGTTTTTCCAATGTCAATAATTTGGTGTCTACTGAATAATCTATTTTATGAAATAGCCTCTCTTACATTTTTACATATTCTTCTTTCTTTAAAATTATTATTCTTGGTGATTAAATAGTTCTCTCGTCAGTGGCTTTCCTTTACTTCTCAAGATTCAGCTGGTGAATATAAATTCAAATTATTTCCTACTTATAACAACCCTGGAAGATGACTCGGCCCCTTACTCGTATCCCATAGCGTTTGGCGATAAGCCCAACGTAATATACCTTTCTTTATCTTCCAATTCCTCTTCTTGTGTCGTCATGCTCAACACTTTTAGGTTACACTGATCATATTATTTCTGTATTCTGTTCCAACTTTTCAAGTATTACGCATGGACGTCCTCAGAATTCGTCTAGGGTACGTTTAACTTTTACAGTTCGGAACTGCTAACATGTGAAACTCACAGTCTTTCTTGAAATGATAGCTGCTTCATCGGGAGTAGTTCCACATAGTGCCCACAACACACACCCTAGGAGATTCAATGCAGGGTTGGAGTTATTCATTCCACTTTTGATTCTTTTTTTTTAAATTATAAACTTCCGTTTAATTTCTTATTCTGAAACTGGCCGAATGGTTGCTGTCTTCAGGAGTTTCTCACGCCTTCAAAATCCAGAAACTCAGGCGGTGTATATTTCTTTTTTAAAATCGTGTAAATGTAATGTCCGTGACACTAAAAAATTATATCTAACCTCTTACCTCAAACCTTTGCCTCTAATTCCACACTAAAAGATTCCAGAGCTTTACACCTTATCTATTTCTCACTTACTCATTTATGTTTAATTTTAATTTCTTAAAGTTGTTATTTTATATCTTTAAATAACAAGAAAAATTATATTTTTGATTGTATCCCACTTGTGTTTTTCAAAACATGTGATACCGAAGTTGCACTCTTTCTTGGTAAAATATTCATTCTTTGTCTATCGTTCTCAGCATTTCTTTGGAAGCTTACGCTTATTGCCGCAGTGGATAAATCAAGAAACCACTAACAGTCATCTAAGTATTGTACTATTTCGTTATCCTAATTACGTTTATAGTTTTCGGATCTATCTTTAGTAGTAAAATAAGCAAACATTTCAGTTTTAATTACCGTGTTCCTTATGACCAGCATAGTTTCTGTAAGGAACGCTTTTTCCACTTCTCTCTGACTCTTTTATTTTCTTCTCTAATAGAATTCAGTAAATCTTTTATGCTGTTCTACACACATGAACACTTTCGACTAAGGGTGGGTGCACTGCTTTAGCTTCGACAGCGATGTTACAGACCTTCATCCAAACGTATCAATAACTTATACCAAAAAAAAAATTATACCAAAGCATTATTGTTCAGAAACATCCAAGAGTAAGGACACTTTTTTAGCTTCCACAGCGTTGTTTCAGACCTTCTTCTAAACGGACCAGTAATTTCAGCACTTCCTAAAAATTTATACAAAAGCATTATTGTTAAGAAACATTAATTGTTTTTACAGAGCGACCTTCACTCGGATTTGAATTTAAAACTCCTAATATGCCTCCATTAGATTTTGGAAACTTACCTCCACTTACTTCAGAGGATCCAAATTTCATTTGGATGTTAGGAAATTTTATTACATCAATGCAAAGTAAGATATAAATGATAATGCAATTAACTAAGTTTTTCCAAATTTTAATGAAGTGAATATATTAGTAATGAAGGGAGCATTTAAATCTTCAATTACACTAGTGTAAAATTAATATAATATATATAAGAGTAAATATGTCATGATAAAAAGTTCCTTCAGAATTGTCTTACAGAAATTTTCAGGCTTAAAATTTTCAAAATATCTTTTAGATTCATCTAACCCAGAAGATAAAGAGAAACTTGAAAATGCTTTGAAAGTATCTAACGATCCTAATTTGATGATGTTATTACAAGATTTTAATAAACCTTTAACAGGTAAAAGTAACATACAGTAAGTGATCATAAGGTTTATTATATAGGCATATAAATTTTCAAACTGGCAGTTGGTGTTAGTTTCTGTATGCGAGATATAGTAATTAATTTTTATATTGTACGTAGCTAGCAATATATGCCGCAACAAGATCTATGTTTTCATTTATATTTGTAATTACTTAAATAGTTTCAAGGTTAAGTAAAATTTTGATTGCTCTAGTTTATTTTTTTACTAAAATAACTATTCCACATCTGAATTTCTGTTTTTATTTGCAAACATCTGCATCGAGTCTGCATTAAGTAGCTTACTTATAAATTTGTGCACTATAAGTTGGTGCTACATACCTCTTCTAAAAATCTATTTCCATCTTTATCGGACCTGTATTAAGTAACATAGTCATGTATTTGTGAAATACAGATTGGTTAATAGTAATAAAAGCGAATACTGAAAATGTTAAAAGATCTTAAAATATCATATAATATCTTAAAATATCTTATAATAAGATGTAAATGATAATTAATATATTTAAGTTTTCACAAGTTTAAATAAAGTGAATATGTTAGTAACGAGTCCATTTTGATACTTATTCACAGGAATTTGCTTATGGTAACCATAAAACTAATGCCCCAGAATTGCTTACATATTAATAATCTTCAAACTTTTAATTTCCAATTGCTTTTGCAGATTCGCAATATCCAGAATATAGAAAAAGACTTGAAATTGCTTTGAAAGAAAGTAACGCTACTAATTTAATGATGCTGTTTCAAAATTTGAATAAATATTTATCAGGTAAGGGTAATGTAAATAAAAGTCTGGTAATATTATTATAGCCATTTAAATTTTCTTGTTATAGTTTTATTCCTCAACTAGTTTAAAATCCGTATTTTCATTTCTATTAGCAACCATCTGTATTGATTTTGTATTTATAGCATTTTTATAAATTTATATAATGTACATTAGCATTTGGAATGTTAGGGTGCGTAGAACATTTCACACATATTCTTACTAAAGAGGGTTGCTAATAAACTTGGCAAGTAGGAGCTCCTGCATTAGCTCACCAATAGTACAATTACGCAATCATCCTATTTTTCGACTTTTGCAAACTACAACAAACAATTATATCTTTTAATTAACCATTAGAAGAGGGTATGGAAAAATATTCACTCACTTCACCTTTCAACCTTCAACATCATCCCTTGTGCTTTTGCATCTTCCGGTAGAGAGGTTGGTGACGCCACGGAATTGCCAGTTTGTTCTGTCGCACGTTCATTTTTAATAATTAATTGCTGTTATATTCATAATCTTTACCTTAATTTTCACTTTGTTGAACACACATTTCTTCTATTAAACCCCACCACTTCTTCATAATACAAACTTCTGTGCGTGAGTACTTCGATAGTAAACTGACTTCTGCTTCCTCTTATTGTCTTTATTCTTCATTCACAGCCAAAGGTTGAAGCTTTCTACATAAATTTAGCAACGTTTATCTCATGTCCCTAATTTGGTTTCTTCTGAATATTCTATTTTCCGATTTAGGCTCTCTTACATTTTTCATATTCCTCTTTCATTAAAATTATTATTCCTTTGATTCAATAGTTTCCGCTTCAGTGGCTTTCCGTAACTTCAAATTACCTCCCTCCCTATAACAGCCCTGGAAGATGACTCGGCACCTTACTTTTATTTCAGATCATTTGAAGTTGAACCCAACGTAATATAACTTTTCTTATCTTCCAATTTCTCTTCTGGTGATGTTATGCTCTATACTATAAAGCTCTACTGATCATATTATTTCTGTATCCTGTTCCATTTTTCAAATATTTCGCAGGGACAGCCTCAGCCTTTTCCTAGGGAACGTTTAATTTTTAAATTTCGGAAATACTTACGTGTGAAACTCCAAGTCTTTTTTTAAATGATATCTGCTTCCTCAGGAGTAGTTCCTCAGAGTTTGCAGAACGCACAACAAATTAGATTCAAAGCAGGATTGGAGTCATATATTCCATTTTCGATCTTTCTAATAAATAATCATAAACCTTCGTTTAACTTCTTTTTCTGCATCTGGCTGAATTGTTGTTGTCTGCAGGAGTTTCTAACACCTTCAAACTCCAAAAACTCAAGTGGTGTATATTTCATTTTAAAATCGTGTAAGTTTATTGTCTGTGACCCTAATAATTTTATATCTTCCTAGAAAGAAAAGCAGCTGAGCTCTTTCCTCTAACTTTTGCTTCTAATTTCATTCTAAAAGGAGATTCCAAATTCCAAATAGGATATCCTGCAGTAGCGCAACAATAGTACAATTATGCAATCAACCTATTTTTCAACTTCTGAAACTACTACAAACAAATATTATCTTTGACTAACCATGAGAAGAGGGTATGAAAAAATATCCACTCACTTCACCCTTCAACATCATCCTCCGTACTCTCGTTTTTTCCGGTAGAGAGGTTGGTGACGCCCCGGAATTGCCGGTTTGATCTGGCTCACGATCAATTTTAATAATTAATTTCTGCAATACTCATAACAATTACCCTAATTTTCACTTTGTTGAAAACACCCCTCTTCCATTAAGTCACACCTCTTCTTCATAACAGAAACTTCGGTGTCTGAGCACTTCGATAGTAAACCGACTTCTGCTTACTCTTACTGTCTTTATTCTACATTCACAGCCAAAGGTTAATGCTTTCTATATACATTCAGCTCCGCTTTTCCCAATGTGTTTAATTTGGTGTCTACTGAATATTCTATTTTACGAAATAGGCTCTCTTACATTTTTCCATATTCTTCTTTCTTTAAAATTATTATTCTTGGTTATTCAATAGTTCCCGCGTCAGTGGCTTTCCTTTACTTCTCAAGATTCAGCTGGTGAATATAACTTCAAATTATTTCCTACTTATAACAACCCTGGAAAATGACTCGACGCCTTACTCGTATCCCAGATCGTTTGGCGATGAACATAATGTAATATATCTTTCTTTATCTTTCAATTTCTCTTCTTGTGCCGTCATGCTCACCACCTTTAGGTTCCACTGATCATATTATTTCTGTATTATGTTCCATCTCTTCAAGTATTATGCAAAGACGGCCTCAGCCTTCGTCTGGGGTACGTTTAACATTTACAGTCGGAACTGCTAAAATGTAAAACTCTCAGTCTTTCTTGAAATGATATCTACTTCGTCGGGAGTAGTTCCTCATAGTGCCCAGAACGCACAACCGAGGAGTTTCAATGCAGGGTTGGAGTTATTCATTTCACTTTTGATTCTTTTTTTTTTTTAATTATAAACTTCCGTTTAATTTCTTATTCTGAAACTGGCCGAATGGTTCCTGTCTTTATGAGTTTCTCGCACACCTTCAAACTCCAGAAGCTCAGGCGGTGTATATGTCCTTTTAAAATCGTGTAAATTTAATGTCCGTGACACTAAAAAATTATATCTTCTCAGAAAGAAAAGCAGCAAAACTCTTACCTCAAACCTTTGCCTCTAATTCCATTCTAAAAGATTCCAGATCTTTTCACCTTATCTATTTCTCACCTACGTATTTGAGTTTAATTTGAATTTTTTAAAGGTGTTATTATATCTCTTTAAATAATAAGAAAACTAATATTTTTGATTGTATCCCACTTGTGTTTTTAAAATTTGTGTTCCCGAAGTCGCACTCTTCCTTGGTAAAATTTTCTGTCTTTGCCCATCATTTTCAGCCTTTCCTTGGAAGCTTACGCTCACTGCAGATGTGAAGAAATCAGGGAATCACTTACAGTCCTCTAACTATTGTACTATTTCGTTATCCTAATTACGTTTCAAATTTTTCGGATCTATCTTTAGTAAAAAGCTAAGCAAACATTTCAATTCTAATTACCATGTTTCTTATGGCCAGTATCGTTTCCAAAAAGAACGCTTTTTCCACTTCTCTCTGACTCTTTTATTTTCTTCTCTTCGATAATTTAATAAATGTTTTATGTGGGTCTAAACACATTGAAAACTTTTGACCAAGGATAGGGACACTGCTTTATCTTCAACATCGTTGTTAAAGACCTTCATCCAAGCGTACCAATAATTTGAGCGCTACCTAAACATTTATACAAAAGAATTATAGTTAAGAAACATCTAAAGGGAAGGGACACTTTTGTAGCTTCCATAGCGCTGTTACAGACCATCCAACGCACCAATAATTTTAGCGCTCCCTAAAAAATTATACAAAAGCATTATTGTTAAGAAATATTAATTGTTTTTACAGAGCGTCCTTCTATTGGATTTGAATTTAAAATGCCTAATATGCCTCCATTAGATTTTGGAAACTTACCTCCACTCACTTCAAAGGATCCAAATTTCATTTGGATATTAGGAAATTTTATTACATCAATGCAAAGTAAGATATAAAAGAAAATGCAATTAATTAAGTTTTTCCAAATTTTAATAAAGTGAATATATTAGTAATGAAGGGAACATTTAAATCTTCAATTACACTAGTGTAAAATTAATATAATATGTATAGGAGTAAATATGTCATGAAAAAAAGTTCCTTCAGAATTGTCTTATAGAAATTTTCAAGCTTCCAATTTTCAAAATATCTTTTAGATTCATCAAACCCAGAAGATAAAGAGAAACTTGAAAATGCTTTGAAAGTATCTAACGATCCTAATTTGATGATGTTATTACAAGATTTTAATAAACCTTTAACAGGTAAAGGTAACGTACAGTAAGTGATCATAAGGTTTATTATATAGGCATATAAATTTTCAAACTGGCAGTTGGTGTTAGTTTCTGCATGCGAGATTTAATAATTAATTTTTATATTGTACGTAGCTAGCAATATATGCCACAACAAGATCTATGTTTTCATTTATATTTGTATTTACTTAAATAGTTTCAGGGTTGAGTATAATTTTGCTTACTCTAGTTTATTTTTTTACTCCAATAACTATTCCACATCTTAATTTGTTTTTATTTGCAAACATCTGCATCGAGTCTGCATTAAGTAGCTTACTTATAAATTTGTGCACTGTAAGTTGGTGCTACATACCTCTTCTAAAAATCTATTTCCATCTTTATCGGACCTGTATTAAGTAGCAGAGTCATGTATTTGTGAAATATAGTTTGGTTAATAGTAATAAAAGCGAATACTGAAAATGTTAAAATATCTTAAAATATCTTATATCTTAAAATATCTTATAATAAGATGTAAATGATAATTAATATATTTAAGTTTTCACAAGTTTAAATAAAGTGAATATGTTAGTAACGAGTCCATTTTGATACTTATTCACAGGAATTTGCTTATGGTAACCATAAAACTAATGACCCAGAATTGCTTACATATTAATAATCTTCAAACTTTTAATTTCCAATTGCTTTTGCAGATTCGCAATATCCAGAATATAGAAAAAGACTTGAAATTGCTTTGAAAGAAAGTAACGCTACTAATTTAATGATGTTGTTTCAAAATTTGAATAAATATTTATCAGGTAAAGTCTGGTAATATTATTATAGCCATTTAAATTTTCTTGTTATAGTTTTATTCCTCAACTAATTTAAAATCCGTATTTTCATTTTTATTAACAACCATCTGTATTGAGTTTGTATTTATAGCATTTTTATAAATTTATATAATGTAGCTTAGCATTTGGAATGTTAGGGTGCGTAGAACATTTCACACATATTCTTACTAAAGAGGGTTGCTAATAAGCTTGGCAAGTAGGAGCTCCTGCATTAGCTCACCAATAGTACAATTACGCAATCATCCTATTTTTCGACTTTTGCAAACTACTACAAACAATTATATCTTTTAATTAACCATTAGAAGAGGGTATGGAAAAATATTCACTCACTTCACCCTTCAACCTTCAACATCATCCCTTGTGCTTTTGTATCTTCCGGTAGAGAGGTTGGTGACGAAACGGAATTGCCGGTTTTTTCTGTCGCACGTTCATTTTAAATAATTAATTTCTGTTATATTCATAATCTTTACCTTAATTTTCACTTTGTTGAACACACGTTTCTTCTATTAAACCCCACCACTTTTTCATAATACAAACTTCTGTGCGTGAGTACTTCGATAGTAAACTGACTTCTGCTTCCTCTTACTGTCTTTATTCTTCATTCAAAGCCAAAGGTGGAAGCTTTCTACATAAATTTAGCAACGTTTATCTCATGTCCCTAATTTGGTTTCTTCTGAATATTCTATTTTCCGATTTAGGCTCTCTTACATTTTTCATATTCCTCTTTCATTAAAATTATTATTCTTTCGATTCAATAGTTTCCGCTTCAGTGGCTTTCCGTAACTTCAAATTACCTCCCTCCCTATAACAGCCTTGGAAGATGACTCGGCACCTTACTTTTATTTCATATCATTTGAAGTTGAACCCAACGTAATATAACTTTTCTTATCTTCCAGTTTCTCTTCTGGTGATGTCATGCTCTATACTATAAAGTTCTACTTATCATATTATTTCTGTATCCTGTTCCATTTTTCAAATATTTCGCAGGGACAGCCTCAGCCTTTTCCTAGGGAACGTTTAATTTTTAAATTTCGGAAATACTTACGTGTGAAACTCGAAGTCTTTTTTAAAATGATATCTGCTTCCTCAGGAGTAGTTCCTCAGAGTTTGCAGAACTCACAAATAATTAGATTCAAAGCAGGATTGGAGCCATATATTCCATTTTCAATCTTTCTAATAAATAATCATAAACCTTCGTTTAACTTCTTTTACTGCATCTGACTGAATTGTTGTTGTCTGCAGGAGTTTCTAACACCTTCAAACTCCAAAAACTCAAGTGGTGTATATTTCATTTTAAAATCGAGTAAGTTTATTGTCTGTGACCCTAATAATTTTATATCTTCCTAGAAAGAAAAGCAGCTGAGCTCTTTCCTCAAACCTTTGCTTCTAATTTCATTCTAAAAGGAGATTCCAAATTCCAAATAGGATATCCTGCAGTAGCGCAACAATAGTACAATTATCAGTCAACCTATTTTTCGACTTCTGAAACTACTAAACTACTACAAACAAATATTACCTTTGACTAACCATGAGAAGAGGGTATGAAAAAATATCCACTCACTTCACCCTTCAACAACATCCTCCGTACTTTCGTATTTTCCGGTAGAGAGGTTGGTGACGCCCCGGAATTGCCGGTTTGATCTGGCGCACGATCAATTTTAATAATTAATTTCTGCAATACTCATAACAATTACCCTAATTTTCACTTTGTTGAAAACACCCCTCTTCCATTAAATCACACCTCTTCTTCATAACAGAAACTTCGGTGTCTGAGCACTTCGATAGTAAACCGACTTCTGCTTACTCTTACTAACTTTATTCTCCATTTGCAGCCAAAGGTGAATGCTTTCTATATACATTCAGCTCCGCTTTTCCCAATGTGTTTAATTTGGTGTCTACTGGATATTCTATTTTACGAAATAGGCTCTTACATTTTTCAATATTCTTCTTTCTTTAAAATTATTATTCTTGGTTATTCAATAGTTCCCGCGTCTGTGGCTTTCCTTAACTTCTTAAGATTCAGCTGGTGAATATAACTTCAAATTATTTCCTACTTATAACAACCCTGGAAAATGACTCTGCGCCCTACTCGTACCCCAGATCGTTTGGCGATGAACATAATGTAATATATCTTTCTTTATCTTTCAATTCCTCTTCTTGTGCCGTCATGCTCACCACTTTTAGGTTCCACTGATCATATTATTTATGTATTATGTTCCATCTCTTCAAGTATTATGCAAAGACGGCCTCAGCCTTCGTCTGGGGTACGTTTAACATTTACAGTCGAAACTGCTAAAATGTAAAACTCTCAGTCTTTCTTGAAATGATATCTACTTCGTCGGGAGTAGTTCCTCATAGTGCCCAGAACGCACAACAGAGAAGATTTAATGCAGGGTTGGAGTTATTCATTCCACTTTTGATTCTTTTTTTTTTAAATTATAAACTTCCGTTTAATTTCTTATTCTGAAACTGGCCGAATGGTTCCTGTCTTTATGAGTTTCTCGCACACTTTCAAACTCCAGAATCTTAGGCGGTGTATAT
>JABUQX010144169.1:7500-15701 GCA_015478945.1 Trachelipus rathkii
CAAGAGTGAAAAACGATGCTTAGAAAATCCTCGAAAATTGTATGCAAGAGAAGAATAAAGAAAAGCTTACCGTGAAATGGGTTTACAATAAAAATGGAAGGTGAAACTGACCTTCAAAATTTATGCAAGATATGCGAATGGACCTGACCTTGACAATTGCTTGCAATAAAAGTGGGTGAAAGGTGACCTCGTAAAAGGTATTTAAGAAATGATAAAGTTAAATCGCTTTTAAAATAAAGTTTGCATGAGAAGAGAGAGAGAGAGAGAGAGAGAGAGAGAGAGAGAGAGAGAGAGAGAGAGAGAGAGAGAGAGAGAGAGAGAGAGAGAGAGATTTTATGCATAGTTAAAAATCATAAAGCAGTGAGGTTCATTTTCTTACATTTTATTTTTTATTTTAAGAAAACCGTTTTAAAATCTTTTAAATTTTATGGCTGCGGTAAAAATTTTAATGGATGGAAGTGAGCGCTCATACACACACACACATATATTTGCAAACAAATGTAAACCTCGGTTTAGTCATAAAATTCTTTCTTATTTCCCGTTTAAATATGTTTGCAACACATTAATTTATTGTTGGGAATATTTTTCAAACCCGCGACTACAAAATTTCCTATTTCGTTTCCGGAAATTTCGAATATCCATAATCTTCATCAAATATCAAAAGTTTTTTCAAATAATATAATATTGAGTCTCTAAAAGTGACCTAACTTATTCTCAACCTTCACGTCCGACAAATTGGATATTTATAACAAATAAAATCAAATCTTGCCATTTTTAAGAGTTTTATACTTGCCAGACACTTCCTTTTTCATAAGCTTATTATCATGATGAATAAATAATTTATTATTTTCTTACGAATCACTGGTCATGTGTAAGGGGTAGGAGCACTCGTAAGCAAATGTTTATGTGACATACATTTGAGTCTTCATATTTTTTCAGTTTCATTGAACGACTTCATAAATTTCCCAATTTTTTTTTTTGTTTTGTGTTTTCAGTCTTTAAAACTTATTTCGAAAATTGCAAATAGGTTTCATAAAATACAACTGCGGTCAGATTAACTAATAAAATTCATAAAAATGAAAATAGTTAAGCTTAAATAATAAAATCGAAAACATAATAATAATAATAATAATAATAATAATAATAATAATAATAATAATAATAATAATAATAATAATAATAATAATAATAATAATAATAATAATAATAATAATAATAATAATAATAATAATAATAATAATAATAATAGAAGAAGAGGGAGAAGAAAAAGAAGAAAAATAAGAAAAAGAAGAAAAAGAAGAAAATGAAAAAAAAAAGAAGAAAAAAGAAGAAGAAAAAAAAGAAAAAGAAGAAGAAAAAGAAAAAGAAAGAAAAAAAGAAGAAGAAAAAAAAAAAGAAGAAAAAAAAAGAAGAAGAAGAAAAAAAGAAGAAGAAGAAGAAGAAGAAAAAGAAGAAGAAGAAGAAGAAGAAGAAGAAGAAGAAGAAGAAGAAGAAGACCGACTAGCAAAAACTTTACGGTCTACTCAAGGCTATTTTGATAAATTTTGTTAATTTTTGGTAACAAAGTTTTTCCTGTGTTAATGTGCCCATTGTCTTAGAACAGATCTGTTTTATTTTATAATATAATATTTAGTTTGCTAATTTTAGTGTTTAAATGCAGTAAAAATAGAGATGAATTGCACTAGTTCGAGTTTTATACTTTGTTTTTAATTTTATATTTTGTTCATACTTTTATACCCAGTTTATGCTAGTTTTATGCTTAGTTTCCTAATTCTAATGTTTTAAAAAAGATGAGTGACTTGCGGTGCAGAGCTATGGTAGATTTTGTGTGTGTGTGAGTACTAGAATTTTAATGGTTAAATTTAAGTTTGAAAAGATCAAGGTATTTGTGGCTGACATATGGTCCATCTGACGGTAAAGTTGAAGAGAATGCGATTTTCTGGGATAATCTGAATGATGTTTTGGATGGGGCGAGTATGAGCTTCAGATTGATTGAGGATAATGTTGAAGAGAATATGATTTTCTGGGATAATCTAAAAAAATGATGTTTTGGATGGGGTGAGTAGGAGTTTCAAATTGATTGTGTTCTGTGACCTAAATTGCTCGATAGGTGATCAAAAAATAGATGGTATAACAGGTGGCTTTTGGGTTTTGGGAGATAATGAGAATGGTAGGAAGGTGATTGACTTCTGTGAGGAGAGAGGTAGGTGTGCAAGTAATACTCTCTTTAAACACAAAAGTATTCATAAGTATACTAGAGTTGGTGTAGGTTGAGATGGTATCAAAGTGAAAAAAAGGATTGATTTTGTGTTGATGAAAAAGGAGAAGTTGAAGAGTGTGTTGCATGCTAAATCTCTGAGGGTGGCTAGGAATGGTAGTATTGGATCATTATGTTGTTTTATGTAAAATTAAGTTAGTAGGGGCTTGGATGAAAAGAAAGGTGATGAGGAAGGAAGTGGGTAGAATTAAGAGTGAGAAGTTAAGTGAAAAGGTAATAAAGATAAGTATTTATAAGAGCTTGCAAGTAAATCAGTTGAATGTGAATAAGTTAAAACTGAATAAATTTGGAATCAAATGTATATAGCGGTTGTTAGTAGGGCAAAAAAAAAAGAATATGGATTTGCTAAAGTAGGATAAAAGAATGTTAACAATTAGTGGTGGAAAGAAGAAGTGGCGCAAGCAATTAAAAGTAAAAAAGAAGCGTGGTTGAATGTACTAAAAGCCAAGGATGAGGTTTCAAAAGAGAAATATTTGGAATTATATAAGGAAGAAAAAAGAAATATTAAAAGATGCATACGTAAGAGGAAAAATGAGGTAAATGAACTGTTTGGAAGGAGGATGAATGGGGACTTACAAGGGATAGGAAGTTCTTCTGGAAGGAAGCTCGTAAGGTTAAGAATGAGAATAAGGGGAATCTGCTTAGAATAATGAATAGGGATGGTGCTTTCGTTATTGATGAAATGGATGTGAGTGGAGTGTGGAGGGAACACCTCAAAAATCTACATAACATTGTCAGTAATGAAGAGGTGATAGTGAATGTGTGTGGGTTTGATGGTGCAAGAAGGAATAGGTATTTCAGAGATAAAGTCATTAGTATGGAGGAGGTGATGGGTAGATTGAGAAAGTTGAAGTTTGGTAAATCTGCAGGTATAGATGAAATTATTGGTGAATTTATGAGGGTAAGGGGATAAGGGTAACTAAGAATTAGTTTATTTAGTGTTGTAGGGAAGATATATGATGGTATTTTGGTCAAAAGGTGCGTCGAGTGACTGAAGAACTGATTGGTGAAGAACAAGGTGCGTTTAGAAGTGGTAGAGGATATGTGAATCAAATCTTTGCATTGAAATGAATGATTGAGGAAATGAGAGGGAAGAAGAATAAATTGCATTTAGGTTTTATGGATTTGAAAGGGACGCATGTAAGATTAATAGGGAAGCTCTATGGCAGGTGTAATTGATTTATGATGTTGATAGTAGGCTTCTGAATGGAATCAAAAGTATGTGTGTCGATAGTGAAGCGTGTGTAAAAATAACTGGAGTCGAAAGTGATTGGTTTAATATTAATAGCGGAGTGAAGCAGGGATGTGTTATATCTCCTTGGTTATTCAATTTGTATATGGATGGGGTGATGAAAGAATTAGAGGTGGGGTGGAACTGCATGGGGTTAGAATGATGGAGAATGGAAGAGAGTGGAAGGTTCCCTACCTATTATATGCAAAAGATTTGGTTTTGTGTGGCGAATCTGAAGAGAGTTTGAGAGGATTGGTAGAGAGATTTAGCAAGGTGTGTAAAAGGAGAGGTTTGAAAGTAAACGTAGATAAGAGTAAGGTTATGGTTGTGAGTGAGGACAGTCCTCGGTGTGAAGTTATTTTAGATGGTGTGCAGCTAAAACAAGTGTCTGTGCTTAAATATTTAGGATATATGTTGAATGAAAAGGGAACAGATGATGCAGAGTGAAGTAGGAAAGTTGTGAATGGCAAGAAGATGGATGGACCAATTCAATCCTTGATGGATGTAAAGGGACTAAGTCTTGAGGGCGCCTGTTTCTTACATGAGGGTATGTTGTTACCTGTGTTAATGTATAGTACTGAAACTATGGTCTGGAATAAGATGTATAGTTCTAAAGTACAATGTGTTCAGATGGACAATCTTAGGGGTGTGTTGGGTATGAGAAGAGTTGATAAAATGAAGGATGAACGTATTAGAGAGTTGTGTAGTGTGAAGAAAGGGGTAAATAAGAGAATAAATGAAAGTACGTTAAGATGGTTTGATCATGTGGAAAGGATGGATGATAGTTGGTTGGTTAATAGGATTTATAGCAGTGAGTGCGCTGGGAATCGACCGGCTGGGCGACCGAAGGAAAAGTGGATTGAGTCAGTAAAGGAATGCCTGGAGGAAAGAAATGCGAGTTTGGCAGGTGCATAATAGGAATAAATGGCGGGGTTTTGTGAGGAGATACGGTTGTGACTCACCTGGGTCGCCAAGGGATGAACCCTACAATTACGAGATACATAGTGATTTTCATCGCGGTCCCATGAAGCTCTAGGTAGATTTTCTGACTGCAATGAATTCTCATTAGAAGGTATAAAGGGGGCGGTAAGGTTGGTCTTTCTTTTCGACTTGCGTCATATTCTTCTTATAATTTTCTGTTTCTAGTGCATGCTACGCATCTTACACCCAGTCTTGGGGAGAGAAGGGGATGATGATGATGACGATATATATATATATATATATATATATATATATATATATATATATATATATATATATATATATATATATATATATATATATATATATATATATAATTAGAGGTTTGAGTTATGAAAAAATAGTCTATACCCTAAAAAGCCGCATTAGTCCTAATCAATAATTATTCTTCCAAAAGTCTAGTCTACACACCAAAAACAAAGCTTGGAAAAGACTTGAAAATGATTTAAAAGAGAAGAAAACGGAAAAGCTGATCGTGAAATTAATATGAAAGAAAAAAAGGGTGAAAATGACATTGAAAAGTATTCAGGAAAGTGATTGAAACTGTCTTCGATAGCTATATGCAATTAAAGTAAAGGGAAGTTGCCTTGAAAGGGTATGTATGTATGAAAAGAAATAGCTAAGACGATCTTGAATAGGATATGCAAAAAAGATGGATTACTTTTAATAGGATATGCATGAAAATAGGGAAGGAAACAGTCTTTGGAGATGTATGGAAAAAAGTAGGAAAACCAAATTTATCTTAAAAGAATAAGCAGGAAAAGGTGAGAAGGATGCTGACTTTGAAAATATATGCAAGAAAATTGAGGGGGAATCTGACCTTTAAAAGGATATGAATGAAATGGAAGGGGAGAGTATCAATTAAAAAAAGCATGCAAGAAAAGGGAGAGATAAAGTTGACTATGAATATTGTATATAAGAAAAAAGAGGAGAAAGCTGGTACAGAAAAGCGAATGCAGATAAAGGAAGGGGGAAATAACTTTGAAATTACCATGCAAGAAAGGGAATAAACAGCGAAGGAAGCAAATAAAGATTGGCTCGTACAGAGCAATGTTTTAATTAAAACACATGATGTTGTTTTTCACTTCAAAATATGAAGAAAAGAAAAGAGGCTAGAATATTGTTAAATTTGAGAGAGAGAGAGAGAGAGAGAGAGAGAGAGAGAGAGAGAGAGAGAGAGAGAGAGAGAGAGAGAGAGAGAGAGAGAGAGAGAGAGAGAGAGAGAGAGAGAGAGTGAGAGATTATATACAGTTAAAATTATAAAGCAGAGCAGTTCATAATTACTCTACATATTTTTGTTTTTGTTTTAAGAAAACCCTTTAACATCTTTTTACAATTTATGACTGTGGAATAAACTTTGATGGTAGAACGTTAGCTCTTGTGCATTCGCACACACTTAAATACACACATATATTCACAAACTAATGCAAACATTATTTCAGTCATAAAATTCTTTCTAATTTCCTGTTAAAATTTGAATCCAACATCTTATTTTATTGTTGGAAATCTTTTTGTAAGCGTGCTACCACTAAATTTACGATTTCGTGTCGGGAAATTGCGAATATTCATAATTTTAATCAAATATTCGTGTCGGGAAATTGCGAATATTCATAATCTTCATCAAAAATTCGTGTCGGGAAAGTGCGAATATACATGATCCTCATCAAATATTCGCGTCGGGAAATTACGAATATTCATAATCTGCATCAAATATTCGTGTCGGGAAATTGCGAATATTCATAATTTTAATCAAATATTCGTGTCGGGAAATTGCGAATATTCATAATCTTCATCAAATATTCGTGTCGGGAAATTGCGAATATTCATAATCTTCATCAAATATTCGTGTCGAGAAATTGCGAATATTCTTAATGTTCATCATATATTCGTGTCGGGAAATTGCGAATATTCATAATCTTCATCAAATATTCGTGTCGGGAAATTGCGAATATTCATATTCTTCATCAATAATTGAAAGTGTTTTAAATAACCTAAATTTGAACCTTATAATTGAGCTAACTTTGTCTAAACCTTCATGTACGACCAATTTGACACTTACAGAAAAAAAATTAAATCTTAAATTAAATTAAAATTAAATTAAAATTAAATTAAATTAAATCTTAAATTAAAATTAAATTACAATTTTTAACAGTTATATAGTTGTCACACGTTTCTTTTTTATACATTTATGATGATGATGAAGAAATAATTTATTTTATCACGAATCATGATCCAGAGAGGGGGGAACACTTGTAGAAAAATGTTTGTGTGTCATGCATTTGAGTCTTCAAATGTTGGAAGTGTCATTGAGCGAATTCGCAAATATTCCTCCCATATATATATATATATATATATATATATATATATATATATATATATATATATATATATATATTATATATATATATATATATATATATATATATATATATATATATATATATATATATATATATATATATAATATATATATACTATATAAACAATATTTGGACACTGAACAGATCCTTGGGAGGACCATTGATAAGCACTCGTTGTTATCGATCCAAAAAACAATTTTTAATTCAATTTAAAAGTTTTCCTGAAATACTATGAGCTCTAAGCTTTTCTAATAATTATTAGACCTTATAATGTCTAATGATGGACGATATCAAATGCCTTTTGAAAATCTAATTGAAGAAGAAGAAGAAGAAGAAGAAGAAGAAGAAGAAGAAGAAGAAGAAGAAGAAGAAGAAGAAGACCGACTAGCAAAGACTTTACGGTCTACTCAAGGCTAGTTTGTTAAATTTTGTTAATTTTGGGTAACTAACTTATTTACTGTGTTAATGTGCCCATTGTCTTAGAACAGATCTGTTTTATTTTATGATATCTAGTTTACTAATTTTAGTGTTTAAATGAAGTAAAAATAGAGATGAATTGCAGTAGTTCAAGTTTTATACTTTGTTTTTAATTTTATATTTTGTTCATACTTTTATACCCAGTTTATGCTTAGTTTTATGCTTAGTTTCCTAATTCTAGTGTTTTAAAAAAGATGAGTGACTTGTGGTACAGAGCTATGGTAGATTTTGTGTGTGTGAGCACTAGAATTGTAATGGTTAAATTTAAGTTTGAAAAGTTCAAGGTATTTGTGGCTGTGACATATGGTCCATCTGATGATAAAGTTGAAGAGAATGCGATTTTCTGGGATGGTTTTGGATGGGGCTAGTAGGAGCTTCAGATTGATTGAAGGTAATGTTGAAGAGAATGTGATTTTCTGGGATAATCTGAATGATGTTTTGGATGGGGTGAGTAGGAGCTTCAGATTGCTTGTTTTGGTTGACCTAAATGGTTGGATAGGTGATCAAAAGAAGATGGTATAACAGGTGGCTTTGGGGTTTCGGGAGATAATGAGAATGGTAAGAAGGTGATTGACTTCTGTGAGGAAAGAGGTATGTGTGCAAGTGATACTTTATTTAAACACAAAAGTATTCATAAGCATACTAGAGATGGTGGTGTAGGTAGAAATGGTATCGAAGTGAAAAGAAGGATTGATTTTGTGTTGGTGAAGAAGGAGATGTTGAAGAGTGTGTTGCATGTTAAATCAGTGACGCTGGGTTAGTATTGGTAGTATCGGATTTATGTTGTTTTATGTAAAATTAATTTAGTAGGGGCTTGGATGGAAAGAAAGGTGATAAGGAAGGAAGTGGGTAGAATTAAGAGTGAAGTTGGTGA
>JABUQX010144170.1:0-5000 GCA_015478945.1 Trachelipus rathkii
GGTTACTGATTATAATGACATGAAAAGTTAAACATTGCACATAGGCAAAATATAATAATTAATGTCACATAAAATTTATTTACATTTTTGGTAGTTGTGTACTTATTTTATGATATTAAAGAGCTTCAATTGATATCTTTTCGATAGTTAACATGTAAGTTCTATGTTATTATTTAATATGTAAATATCTTCAAAACCAGAGCTAATACATAAAAATTATTATCAAATTTGTGTTTCTCGACCAAAAATTAGTAAAGTTTTTCTATTTTGAGCTAGGAAAATTTTTCAAATTACAAATATGTTAACCAGTGTTATGGGCAGAAGCTCAATTTTGGATTCCACTACGAACTCAGATTCCTTTTCGAATTCTAAATGGTTCTGTGCCAGCTCCCTTTTATTTATGAAGAAATCTTTCAAATAAAGGACCTAAATTTCAGGCAACTTCGCCTCTACATATGTCACGCAATGTTCAGGGCCCTCTTAACCATTCATGCCGCCCTAGGCAAAAAAAAAATCACCCTAAAAAAAAATAAAAATTATATATATATATATATATATATATATATATATATATATATATATATATATATATATATATATATATATATATATATATACATATAAATATATCTTCTTATATAATATATATATATATATATATATATATAATATATTTAAATGTATATATATATATATTTATATATATATAATATATATATATATATATATATATATATATATATATATATATATATATATATATATATATATATATATATATATATATATATATATATATAATGTTTATAATGTATGTATATGTATATATATATATATATATATATATATATATATATATATATATATATATATATATATATATATATATATATATATATAATATATATATATATATATATATATATATAAGGAAGGGCTACATAAGTCTGAATTTCGTTTTCACAGTGTTTAAGATTTGATTTTTATTATTTTGGCCTTGAACTTTTAAATTTAGGTTTTAATGTTTAAATCAATTTTACTTACTTTTTTTATTCGTGTATTTGTATGGGTGTAAAAGAGCGTTAGTGTTTTTAACTTTATGATTTTTCATATTTTACATATTTACTGTAAATACGATTTAACTTTTTAACATTTACGGTTTTAAATTTAGGTTTTAGTGTGTGAATAATTTTAACATGATTTCACGTTTGTTCGTTTTTTCTCTGTTGTTTGTTTTGTGGTTGCTGTATGTGCATGTAAGATGTCAGATTTGCACAGGCGCGGGCTTACTATCGACTTTACCATGCTTGCACTCTAACTCTGCATTCGTGGAATACCACCTCTCTAACTATAACTAAACTTTTGCTCCTGTCTGAGACACAGATGGCTAGAATTCATCCTCTAACTCGTTTAATATGTCCAACTATAACTTATTTCATAATTTCCGTCTGAAGGAGGGTGGAGTATGTGCCTATGTAAACATAAACACTCCTTAACACGTCTCGAGATCTCGAATCTCCTAACTTCGATGTTCTGTGGCTTATCTTTCTTCCTTCTACTACAATAATCTTGTGTTTCTGCTAATGTTATCCTAACAGAACAGATTTTCCCTTCTTTTTGAATATCTTACAACTTCTCACGAGACTGTTATATCTTCTCATCCAAATACTGAGGTCCTCTATTTGGGGATTTCAATGTACACAACACTGAATGAATGGTTGGGGTCCTCTCATACTGATTTAGGTGGGGAGGAGGCCGAATCATTCAGCATTCTCAACGACCTGGAGCAACTAATTAAGAACACACACACACACATTCGGATCATTCCAACCAATTCCGGAACACACTTGACCTATGTTTCACCACTAGTACTTCTCCCCATAAATACTCGATTTTTGCTAATATTGGTATTTCTGACCACTGCCTTATATTTCTTAAATTTAATGCTTTCTCTCCAACAGTTCCATCCTGCTCTATGCATTTTTTTCCGGCACTTTGATCAGGCTGATTGGATTGTCTAACGTCGCTTCTACACTAACTATAATCGGAATGATGGTTTGACTCTGGTGACGCTTCGGTTTCTGCCATTAAGGTGGGAGCTGTAATTGTAAATGGGATGAGCAGGTTCATTCCTTCTTCGACTAAATCTTTCTCTCCTCATAATCCCAGGGGTTCGATCGTTAGCGTTCTCTGGCCATTCCAGGAATTAGAGACAGTGCACATTATCGGGGAATAAGAAAAATTCTCGTTCTACTATCATCTTGCTAATTTTCATTCAGCTAGAAATCATTGCAGGGATACTCTTCGATAGGCAAAGCGCTTTCATCAAACGAAAGGATTCTATGATCAAAGTGGGCTTTCACTAAACAAATCTTTCTGACCTCTTGCCAAAACATCTTTAACAACTTCTGTAAATCTGCCTTTCACCCTCTTATTCGATCTGACGGTTCTGTTGCTAATTCTCCAACTGAAAATGCCAATCTCTTCGACCTCCTATTTTCCTCTAACCAACCTGTACGATTTCTGGCATTTCCCTCCTCCCACCTCCTCCTTTCCTCTCCAGGTGTCCTATGCTTTGCCTGTGATTACATTTGATCGGGTGAATGGACTCCTGAAATCTATGAACGTTAGGAAGGCAGGTGGACCGGATGGCGTTCCTCCCCAATTTTGAGGGAATGTGCCTCCGGCTGACCCCGCCCTCGTTCAACTATATTCTCTATGTCTCAAAGTCAAAACTAACACTTTCCCTCAGTGTTGGAAGGGCGCACACGTCCAACACATTTCTCAACTCATTTCAATTCTGCTTCCTCTTTACTTCTAGAATTGCCTCTCGTCTTAATCTTACCGATTCTATTCTCGCTGATCTAGATAGAATTTGCAGGTGGGTCCTCTCAACCTTGTGAAATTCAATTCTTTAAAAACTCAACTTCTACAAATCTCCCTCTCTAAAACACCTTCCAACTTTCCTATCTCTTTCGACGGTTCTCTCGTCTCTCCTGTTGACAATATAAACATCCTTGGCCTTAACATAAACAAAAAAATGTTTTGGAAACCTCGCATCACAACGGTTGCTAGGGCGGCCTCAAAGAAACTGGGAGTTCTGTTTAGACTGCGAGACTTTTTTTCCTCTTCTCAGTTACTCCAGCATACAAGGGTCTCATCCGCCCTTGTATAGAGTACTGTTCTCATATCTGTGGGGCTCTGGTTTCACCCGGCTTTTGGATAGGGTCGAGTCAAAAGCCAAAAGACTTATAAACTGTTCCGTACTTTCCACTTCTCTTGACCCTCTATCTTTGCGGCGCGATGTTGGTGCTTTATCTCTTTCTATAGGTACCAATGCGGCGTGCTCGAGGGAACTTATCGCTCGCGTACCACCACCTTTACGACACCCTCGTACAGCACTAGGGGTGCTGTGTCGGCGCACAGAGTTTTGTGTGGATACTGGTTACTTCAGGATAGTTCCTTTGCGGTGCGTCCTTCTTTTCTGCCACTTCGGTTCTTTGGATTCTCTTCATCTTCTGTGTTTCCTGCTGAATTTAATCTCCCACTCACTTCAAAGCTTGCGTCTATGTTCTCATTGCGTATTTTGCTTTAAGTGTGAACTTCTGAGGGTGTGCAACACCCCCTCCTTGAATAGAGCTTTGCGCGTGAGGTGTGAGTTGGGGACAATTGTAAATATATATATATATATATATATATATATATATATTATCTATTTATTTATTTTTTTTTTTTTTTTTTGTTTTTATATATATGCTGCCTGCTCTTTCTCCTCCTCTCTCTCGCTGCTGTATATATATATAATAGTTTTCTATTATTTATTTTTTTTTTTTTTTTCGTTGTTTTGCCGCGTTCTAGCCACCTAGGGCCGCCCTCATTTTTGCCGCCCTAGGCATTTGCCTAGTTTGCCTAGTGGTTAAGAGGGCTCTGGCAATGTTTCCTTAGTAACTACAGCTTTGAAAACTATTTCCGTGTGCATTGATCAAATCATGGATACATTAGAAACGCCTTATACTGGAGCTTTCCTTGGATTCAACGGTTTGATCGATGAGGCCTATTTAACTCTTGTGAGTAACTCAATTGTTCTATATCTATGTATAAATTTTTTTGTATTTTTATGCATTCAAATGTTTGTATGTTTGCTTATATCTAATGGATATAACCAAATATGCTTGTGTATGAATGCACCTTTTACTTTATGTATAACATTCTTGTATTTTTATGTATATCATTTTACATTTAACATTTTGTATTTTTATGCATTGAAATATTGGTATGTGTGCTTATGTCTAAGGGCATAAGCAGATATACATATATTTGAATGTCTTCGTCATTATATATTTTTATTATTTTTAGTCATTAAAATATTTTATGTTTGTGCGCATTTTCGAATGCCCCCAAATATGTATGCATTTGAATGATTACACTGGTCAACAAATTGTGGGAAATATTTCGTAACTGAAATAAAATTAGGTGAAACTATACGTATTTTTCGTGCAGATTCCGAAAATGATTTTAGAATTCTTGTATCACGTATAGTTTTTGAGTTACAAGCTTCCAAAGTTAAGGTATAATACCTCCAAATATGCGTATGTTGTAACAAAGATATATTATTATTATTAAACTTGACTAAAATTAATTAATTTTATAGTCAAATTTACAGTCATGATGTCACGAGTAATAAAACATGTATGTATAATGCATTACCACATAAAAATGATATATATTTACCTTAATTTTCCTGAATTTGTGCCACATTGAACTTTCGATAACTACTTTTTCTTTTATGTTCTGAAGTGTCTTCTCTTTTTAGAAACCAGCAGTAATCACTCATCATTGCTTCATCCCATCTGCCCTGATAACGTTTCTCCATTTGCTGTATATCTTGGTGGAATCTTTCACCTTGTTCATCGCTTACTGCCCCGAGATTTGGTGGAAAGAATGTCAGATGAGAATGTAAAAAATGTATTTTTAGTGACATTCTGCAGCCTAAGTTCTTG
>JABUQX010144170.1:12500-22500 GCA_015478945.1 Trachelipus rathkii
TCGCACCTTTTCCAGGAGAGCTTCCTATTCCCTTGTAAGTCCCCATTCATCATATCTTTCAAACGTTACTGTTTCTTTTTCTGCGATAGTTTTTGATTTCATTCTTCTTTTTACTCTTGTACTATATTCTTTTGTGTTTCATAATGTTTGTTTGTCTTAACACTCGTGCGACTTTGGTTGCTGATGTCGTTGATATCTTAACGTTAATGTGTGCAGCTTCTCACTAATGTTCAAGATATTTGTTTGATTGATTGGTTTAACTTCTTGTTCGCGTTGGCTTGTTGTAGTTGCTTTACGACACATTCATAGCCATTCTGTTAACCCACTACGCTCTTTAGAACAGAGAGAATAAAGGACCATGTCGCTCTGCTACCTTATGCCTATACCATATATTACTATATATATCTTTGTGTATATATAAGACTTCTATCTATATATATATATATACATGTTTTTATATATAACATATAAATAAAGGGTATCTTTATATATATAACACTTTATCTTATATATATATATACATAAAATATATATATTATATATATATATATATATATATATATATATATATATATATATATATATATATATATATATCAGAGGCATATCAGTCCTGTACTCATGCTCTGAACGGTAATAATATAGAAACTATCTATTTTGAAATTTCATGATATTACGATAAAATTTTTTCTTATTTTTTGAAATTGTTACATAATAAATATAAAAAATCATGCAAAATGTAATCGAAAAAGCTCACAATAACCGCTAATAACGCTTTTAACCCATTAATAATGGCGGCATCTCTGCTCAAATAGGATAGCGGGGAACGTCGGACGGTTTCTGAATTTAAGAGTACCAAAAATTGTTTATAAATACTATGTTTGTAATTAATATGTTTAAATACTATACATTATAAATAATAATTTTATAACAAATAATATTTAATTAAACAAATAAAATAATTAAAAAATACTAAAATACTTAAGAATAATGAAATGAAAAATATTACAGTTATTATAATCATTATAAAATATTGTAAATATTATTGTTAACCATTTAAAGAAAACATTTACATAAAAAACCTCTTAGCAGGAATATCTCAAAGTATTTTAATATATAACTTATATATACATATATATATAGGTACTCGCCATACATATATATATATATATATATATATATATATATATATATATATATATATATATATATATATATAGATATATATTTTTATATATATATATATATATATATATATATATATATATATATATATATATATATATATATATATATATATATATATATATATATATATATATATATATATATAGACAGATATACTCTTCTTTATATATATATATATATATATATATATATATATATATATATATATATATATATATAGGCCAAAAAAAAAAAAGTTACCCGCATCATATCTCGAAAACTAAAATAGGTACAAGAAAACTGATAACATATATATGGAATCAGCGTATGAAATTTGTATGGAAAATGAAAAAAAAAAGTTTTTATTTTTATTATTTTTTTTTATATCTCCAAAACTGCGATATGTACTACAAGAAAACTAATAACATATATACGGAATCATTGTTGGTGTATGAAAAAAGGAAATTTTTTATGCTAATAACTTTTATATTTGGAATCAGCGTATGAATTTTTTAGGGCTCGAGCCGACGATTGGGACAGAGAGGGACGATGTCCCCGTCGTCCCAGGAGGCCGAAGACCGACTCTTTACATCTTTGCGGTTTACCCTGGGTATTCTTTTAGTTAAAAAAAAAATTCATACAAATTTCATACGCTGATTCTAAATATGTTATTAGTTTTCTTGTATCTATCGTAGATTTGGAGATATAAAAAATTTTTTTTTAAAAATTAATTTTTTTTTTCATTTTCCATGCAAATTTCATACGCTGATTCCATATGTTATCAGTTTTCTTGTAACTATCTTAGTTTTCGAGATATGATACGAGTAACTTCTTTAGTTTCACCATATATATATATATATATATATATATATATTTAAACAAAAAATTATATATGTATATGTAATATATATGACAATAACCTTAACTATATATATATATATATAATAATATGTAAAAAATAACAACATATATATATATATATAATACATATATATATATATATATATATATATATATATATATATATATATATATATATATATATATATATATATATATATATATATATATATAATAATATATATATACTATATATATATATATATATATATATATATAGTTTTAAACAACAAATTTCTTTCATATTATTGAAATCAATGATTTTATTGGTATATTGAAATTGTATAATGTTTGACTATATGTTTCTGTATTATTAAATATTTAAATTGTGCATTCTCAAATCTGAATAAAAATTTATTTAGTGAATGAATTAATTAAATCACTTAATTAACTAATTTAAAAGTGTCTAATATATTTATATGACATAAATATTTGCATATTGTATTTTGACTCAAATATTCACTAAGAAATAAGCGGGAAAGAATGCAATGCATCGTGTATTCAATTTTCAGAATAATAAAAAAAAATGCGTATATAAGAATTGTAAATAGTTTGATGCAATTTTGTTTCGCAAATATTTGTACAGACTTTTTATCAATTTCTTGAAGAAGACCTTGAAATGTTGTTGCGTATTTGCCTCTCTTTTACCGAATAAACTTTTCCAATTGAAAGATTGTAGAGCTTGAATATAAATCGATTTAGTCAATAAGAAAAAATAAATGAAATGCTCTGCCAACGCAGGGAAAGCTCATTTCCTTTCCTCGAACAGTCTCTCTCAAAAGCACTTCAATGCAGAGAGATTTTGATGCATTAAAAAATATTAAATGTAAACAAAAGCATATTGAAGAGCTTTTTGTAATTGATAAAGAGAGATGACGTTTAAACTTTAACTAAACGATATTTTGAAAGTCATAAACTAAAGGATTATATATATATATATATATATATATATATATATATATATATATATATATATATATATATATATATATATATATATATATATATATATATATATATATATATATATATATATATATATATGTAGTCTCATCATCTTCTTCAGGTTCATCTTTACTTTCATTTTCAGCCACCCCAAATTCAAAATTATCTTCACAAGTAAATATTTCATTAAGACCTTTAACATTTAGCAATTTATTAACAGCTCTTGCCCTAACTTCCTCTTGTTCATCAGCTAACATTGCTACTAAAATATTTTCACCATGTGCGAAATAACTATTGTTGTTTAATATTTTGTAGCAAATATCCCTTACATTTTTATCTGGAAACTTATTGACTCTTTGAATCAAATGAAATCAGTTTCTAGCTCCATCAGTCATTTTTTTAATAACCTTTATGTGGAACCAGCTTGGAAAATAAACAGTTACTATAAATTCTGCAATCAATATCAAGTTCTTACTTGGTTTCACTAAAGATGCATAATAAGGGAGAATTGTGCAAGCTAATGTAAGCCAACGAGAATGATTTATTGGGCCCACTTCTAAGAATGCCAAATCGTCATCCACATCACCAGTTATTATGCTGCAGCTAATGCGATAGGCATAGTACTGGTCAGTTGAGAGACTGTCTAAAGTTTCAATATCTAGTAAAATAAATCCATTACATGGTATTGGTTTAAATTTTACCACTTCCCATTCAGACACGTTTCCATTTAGTTTCGAGCCAATTGACCCTGCAAACCTATCGGGACCTTTCGTTGTGCCATCCAGTTTCATGAAGCCTCAATGGTAGCTCATTTCTATACAGAAGACAGATATCATGTTGTAATTGTTTTCCAAGAAACATCTCTAAATATCTTATTTAACCATTTCTATGACCAGTATTCACATTTGCTCCATCTGCCTTCACCAGAGATAATCTATTTTCCAATTCCGTTTCACAAACTCTCTTATAGATGCCATGGGAGATATCAATTCCTTTTCCGCTTTCTGGTGATAAATGGTCAAAATAGAAGTCGTCTGAAAAGGAATAACTTTGTTAATTAACAAATTAAGTTTGCAAAGTTGTGAAGATTTCACAGAAACTATTTAAATAAATACCATTTAAATTAACAATGTACAGGTCTAAAATATTTAAATTTTAGACTCATCTGGCCTGGCCAGTGATAACGTAATGGTCTTCCAATATTGTAGACGTGTGTAGTATTTGCCATTCACTTCCGAAGAGATTTGAAGAGTTGCATCTCTCTTCTTCCATCGAAACCAATGCCAGTTATGTTATCAAACACTTTTTCTTCTTCTTTCTGCCTTTCTTTTCTTAATTTATTTCTTTCTCTTCTTAACTTATTTCTGAAAAGTTTTGGTTTGTTAGTAGGTAAATCAGATTAGTTTTCACAAAAAATCATGTTTAGTGAATAATGTCATTAATCAGTATTATTAGTTTTAAATGTTTATATTGTATAATGTATTGTATATGGTAGGTAGTTCCAAAATCTATGTACTTACTTATCAATAACATTTTGCATTTTATCTCTTGTTATTAAGCCAAAGTCTACTAATACAGAAGAAGCGATTGCTGCACCAGCCCTATCACTTATTTGATACCTGAAAAAAGATTTATATTAAATATAATACTTTAAAATATTACTGATCAGCTACACAATATGTAGATTTATTTAGATATTATTTGATATCATAATTTGCATTTACCTGTCACAAGCTTCGGCTAATGTTCGAAGTTCCCTTCTGTTATGTTGATCACTTAGACCATCTGCAATATAATCAGGATCAGAATCATTGTTTGAGGATATTGCAAGTACTTCAACAAAGGACTGCTGAATGTTTTCCTGAATATCTTACTACTTCACGAGACTGTTATATCTTCTCATCCAACACTGAGGTCCCTCTATTTAGGAGGTTTCCAATGTACACAACACTGAATGGTTGGGATCCTCACACTGATTTAGGTGGGGAGGAGGCCGAATCATTCAGAATTCTGAACGATCTGGAGCAACTAATCAAGGAACCTACACACATTCCGGATCGTCCCAACCAATTCTTGAACACACTTGACCTATGTTTCACCACTAGTCCTTCTCTCTATAAATACACTACCTTCGAAATGCGTTTTTTCTGGCACTTTGATCGGGGTGATTAGGGGGCCTTAGGTCGCTTCTACGCTATCTATAATTTGGAATGACTGTTGACTCTGATGACTCTTCGGCTTCGCCACTAAGGTGGGAGCTGTAATCGTTGACGGAATAGGTTCATTCTTCGACTAAATCTTTCTCCTCATAATCCACATGGTTCGATCGTGCTTGTTCTCTGGCCATTCAGGCTAGAGACAGCGCTAATCGGGAGTGGAAAATTCTCGTTCTCCTATCACCTGCGCCAACTTTCATTCAGCCAGAATCGTTGACAGGCAGGGATACCTTCCTTCGACGAGCAAAAGGGCTTTCATCAAACGAAAGTGTTCTAAAACCTCCTTGGTTCTCCTATACTGACAAATCTTTCTGGCCTCTTGCCAAAAACATCTCTCTAACAACTTCTGTATATCTGCCTTTCCTCCTCTTATTCGATCTGATGGTTCTGTTGCTAACTCTCCAAATGAAAAGGCCAATCTCTTCGGCCTCCTATTTTCCCTCTCTCTAACTCAACCCTGACGATTCTGGCATTCCTATCCTCCACCTTCTCCCCTCTCAGGGGTCCTATGTGTTCTTTGCCTGTGATTACTTTGATCGGGTGCATGGGCCCTGAGATCTATAGTTAGGAAGGCGGGGTCTCCTGGATGCATCCCCTCAAGCAGTTTTGAGGGGAGTGCAAGCCTGAGCTGGCCCTCCTCTCGTTCAACTATATTCTCTATGTCTCAATACTAACATCTTCCTCAGTGTTGGAAGCACGTACATGTCCAACCTATTCCGAAAAGGAAGCCGTCCTGATCCTTCTAACTAGATTCTATAGCCTGCTGTATTCTATCTAAGATCTTTGAAACCCTTAACTCTCACTTCTTAGACCATCTGGAATCTGTATTCTATCTATAATCTTTGAAACCCTTCTTAACTCTCACTTCTTAGACCATCTGGAATCTCATTCTCTTTTTTTTCCGATCGCGGCTTTCGGCTTTCGGCGTTCGAGGTCTACTTGTGATATGCTTTCCTATTTAACCGATTTATGGTTTTCCCGCCCTTAGGAACTACATGGAGACTTTTGCGTGTGGCGCTTGACATATCCAAAGCATTTGACCGGGTATGGCACTGCGTCACTGCTCTCCAAGCTCCCCTCCTTGGGTTTCCTTCTTCTCCTAACTTTCTTTCAAGTCGCTCAATATCGGCCGTTGTTGATGGAGCGACTCTTCTCTTTTCTGTCAATAGTGGTGTCCTCAGGGTTCTGTCTTATCTCCTACTTTATTCTTACTTTTCCTTAATGATCTTCTCACCTGCACATCTAACTCTATCCACTCATATGCCGATGACTCGACCCTTCATTCTTCAACTCATTTCAATTCTGCTCCCTCTTTTACTTCTAGAATTGCCTCTCGTCTTAATCTTTCCGATTCTATTCTCGCTGATCTGATAGAATTTCCCGGTGGATGTCTCAACCTTGTGAAATTCAATTCTTTAAAAACTCAACTTCTACAAATCTCCCTCTCTAAAACACCTTCTAACTTTCCTATATCTTTCGACGGTTCTCTCGTCTCTCCTGTTGACAATATAAACATCCTTGGCCTTAACATAAACAAAAAAAATATCATGGAAACCTCACATCACAACGGTTTTTAGGGCGGCCTCAAAGAAACTGGGAGTTCTGTTTAGACTGCGAGATTTTTTCCTCTTCTCAGTTACTCCAGCTATACAATCATCTCATCCGCCCTTGTATGGAGTACTGCTCTCATATCTGGGGGAAAGATGTTCTGGTTTCACCCAGCTTTTGGACAGGGTCGAGTCAAAAGCCAAAAGGCTTATAAACTGTTCTGTACTTTCCAGTTCACTTGACACTCTATCTTTGAGGCGCGATGTTGGTACTTTATCTCTTTTCCATAGGTACCACAGCGGCAGGTGTTCGAGGGAACTTACCACTCGCGTACCACCATCTTTACGACGCCCTCGTAGCACAAGGGGTGCTGTGTCTGCGCACGAGTTTTCTGTAGATATTGTTAACTCCAGGCTAGTTCGCTGCGGTGCTTCCTTATTTCCAGCCACATCTGTTCTGTGGAATTCTCTTCCATCTTCTGTGTTTCCTGCTGAATTTAATCTCCTCACTTTTAAAGCCTGCGTCTGTGCATCTTCATCTGCGTAAATTACAAGCGAGCGGATGAAATTTTTAGCTTGCAACACCCAATCCCTTGAATAGGGGCCAACCCGGGAGTGGAAAAAAAAAAAAAAAAACAGACCATCTGCAATATAATCAGGATCAGAATCATTGTTTGAAGATGTTGCAAGCATTTCAACATAGGACTGCTGAATGTTTTCCTCAGATGTTGATTCTGAAATGGGGCTTTGACGTTTTCTGGATAAAGATAAGAACAACTGGTTTTGACTCCAAGTAATCATTTTTTTAGATTTCCTTTGCACTTTCAATTTCTTGGATGTTTTTTTTTAAATTTACTTTCAGAAGTTGTTAAAGGAACTGGTTTTGAAGTACAGTAGCCCCTTGTGACAGTTCTGGTCCTGTAAAAAATGGTCCATAAATTCAGTTTTCTGATCCTCCTTATTAAAATTTAAAAAATGTGCAATTAATGAAAGGACCAAAATTTGATAACTATTGTTGACTAAGACTATGATAGATTTCTTTTTTTTTTATATAAAAAATTACATGCAAAATGTTATTTAAATTAAAACAATATTTTGTTTACTTTATTATTATTTCATGCTTTATTTAAATGTATTTTACCAATATCTATAAGTTATATACCAAAATAGGTGGGTTGTTTCCATTTAACATACCAGTTACTCACCGTAAACTTATGATCATCTTCTGTCATTTTAAGCAAATATTTTCTTTCTGCTGCTAGAATTCCCAAGGTCTTTTTTGAAATATGTCAAATAATTTATTTGAATCTTCTATAAACTTTGCCGCGTCCAATTTAAATTTAGGACCTTGTTTTTTCTTATCATAATTCAGAAGTCTTGAAAACTCTTTTAGGCGATTATTTAATCTCATTTGAATAGCATTTGCAGATATGGGGTAAACATTATACTTTATCCATAAATTATAAAGCTTTTCACTAACTTTCTTTGAACATTTTCTGTTCTATACTCTTTGAAAAAAAGGCATCTTTCCAATACCTGCTTTAAGGTTGGCAGTCATCTGGAAATTCTTGGGAAGGTTTATAGCATTCATTAATTAGAAATTTACTTACAGAATTTTTTGTACACATAATTTTATAATTAAATTTCAACTAATAATAAAGTCTGAAAAAATAAGCAAACTGATATTAAAGCTGTCAACATTCTGACATTATACAATTTTTTTTTAATTTTTTGTAAAAATTAGTTTTATTTTGGAAATTCAAAGAAAACAATTACTTTACAAGAAAAGGTTTTTCAATAACATTTTGCTTAAAATTGTGTCTTGCATTATTTTACATAAAGATTATGTTTTTAGCATGAATAGTAAAGGTTATGGACATTTTTGTACTATTAATCCGGATAAAATACTTGATTTAACCTTTTGAACTTAAGGTCAAGTGGGACGACTATAAATGACTACCACTGGTCTTTTTTTTTGTCATAAATGTGCTTTTTACATCAAAAGCCAGGTACTACGACACCTGACTTTTTGTTTTAAAAATTTCAGCCCACCTTTATATATATATATATATTATATATATCGTTATATATAAATATATATATATATATATATATATATATATATATATATATATATATATATATATATATATATATATATATATATATATATATATATACATATATATATATATATATATATATATATATATATAAGGGAAAGAGAGTGAGAGAGTATATATAAATAAATATGTTAGCAGGTTATATATATATATATATATATATATATATATATATATACAGGGTGTTTCAAAATAATGTACTAACACTTTGAAAGACTATACAAACTTTATTTATGAACATAGCGACAAGTTTAAAGGCTTGAATTACAGAATATACATGTATTTAAAGAATCATGTTCACAAATGTTCAAAATGATGACCGCCATTGTCCAGACACAGCTGATAACGCGAACCAATGGAGTCGCAAACGGCATGAAACAGTTCATTGGGAATGTCACGACATTGTCTTTCCATTTCCAATTTCAATGCATTTATTGTTCTTGGTTTTGAGCGATAAACTCTGTCCTTGAGGTACCCCCATAAAAAAAGTCCATTGGCTTGAGATCTGGGGAACGCACAGGGTATTCAATACTACCCTTTCGTCCAATCCATGTGTTTGGAAATGCTGCTTCGAGGTGAGCTCTTACATCGCGATGGTACTGGAGAGATGCACCATCTTGCTGAAAGTAAATCACGTCGTTATCACCAAACATCTCTTCAATTTGTGGACTGACCGACTCCTGCAGCAAGGTTAGGTACCTATCTACATTGACCGCTCCGTTAAAAAAATGGTTTCATGATACCCAATGCTGAAATCCCACACCACACAGTTACCGCTGGTAGGTTTAAATGGTGTTCAGCTTTAACATGGGGATTTACAGGACCCCAGTTGGTACAATTATGACGATTAATCGAGTCATTTAATTTAAAGGTGGCTTCATCGCTCCAGACAATTTTGTGTTTAAATCCTTCATCTTCTGCACATTTAGCCACAAAACTGAAGTCTCCGGTCCAGATCGCCATCTTTGATCGCATGGAGTAGTCTTGATATGTAGCATTTCCAGCGTAGACGCTTCAAGATGCGATGGACTCTATCTTTTGAGATGTGTGTCTCCCGAGCCGTTTGTCGTAGAGATTTCTGTGGGGATCGGATGAAAGTTTC
>JABUQX010144170.1:40000-47500 GCA_015478945.1 Trachelipus rathkii
CGTACCAATGGAGGATAAAACCAAAACAGATAAATTTTCATAAATATAGTTATAATATTAATTTTCAATATTTAACGATAATTTCAAAATCCTAACTAAAATATTTACAACCTAAGCTATTAAAATCAGTATCATTAAACAAAATACGCCTTAAAAGGCAACCTTGAAAACACCTTTTATTTCTTAATATTATGTAATAAATTATCGAAATCGAGTAGTCATAATCAGTTTTAATTTGTCAACACGTGTCACGATAAAATAAATTGTTCCTGACTAGTTTTATTTTCCGGTTAATCAACACGGACAATGTTCAAAAAAACTAAAAAATACGTGCACTTTTTTTTTTAACTTTTAAAATGTACTCACCAAATATTTTAAGGTTTATGACAGCAAACAAAATAAATAATTTACAATTAGTTTCTTTTCAACAAAGTACCTAACACCACTAGAGGTCCCGTACGCTTTTACAATGTCCTGTGTTTCCAACTTGAAAGATAATCCAATTCAAACTTTAGCTGATAAGGCACTAAACTTTTCACTTCGTTTCTTGATCAGTTACCGACCAATTCCTAACTGCAACATCCATTAAGTGATCCAATTTTTACGAGTCGATCCATAAATCTTCAGAAACCAGTATTCGGTATATCAGGCCCCGAACTCAGCCCCTAAAATACATAAATATTCAATGATAAAAACTTTTCCTTTAAAATCGTTACTACTAAAAAATATAAGTTATTCCTTTTTTTTATTATTAATTAACTTTTTTACTCACCGTTGCTTCACGGGATATTTTCTTACAAACACTGTTCTCCTTTTTCTTCCTTTCTCGTTCTGATCCTGAGGGCTTTTCCAATCTCCTTTCTTTCATTGAGCTCCCATACTCCTTCCACTTCCTGTCTTCGAGATGTCCAAAAAACGATCTAAACCTTATTTTAAAATTTTACTTAAACTTACCTTTTAATTCTTGGTAGTTGGTTGGTTACTCCTACTACATATCTCCCCAACCAAGTTTGTTTTCACAAACTTAACAAGAATCCAATCCTTCCTTCAAATACACTCATACTTTTTCCGTAACCAATTTTTGTATTTTTCCTCATCCTTTCTCTTTTGCTCATCTATTTTCTGCTCTAACTCCTTCCATCTATTCAACAGGTTATCTCTCTCCATTGGTAAAACAAAATATACAGCAAGGATTTGATACCACGTATACGGAGCCACCAGTGTAATAGTTTATATTTCTTTATAATACTTAATATAACCTTGCCGTACCAATGGAGGATAAAACCAAAACAGATAAATTTTCATAAATATAGTTATAATATTAATTTTCAATATTTAACGATAATTTGAGGATCCAGCTGATTTGTGTGCACCCTAAGCGGTTAATGTCAGTATCATTAAACACAGTATCATTAAACAAAATACGCCTTAAAAGGCAACCTTGAAAACACCTTTTATTTCTTAATATTATGTAATAAATTATCGAAATCGAGTAGTCATAATCAGTTTTAATTTGTCAACACGTGTCACGATAAAATAAATTGTTCCTGACTAGTTTTATTTTCCGGTTAATCAACACGGACAATGTTCAAAAAAACTAAAAAATACGTGCACTTTTTTTTTTAACTTTTAAAATGTACTCACCAAATATTTTAAGGTTTATGACAGCAAACAAAATAAATAATTTACAATTAGTTTCTTTTCAACAAAGTACCTAACACCACTAGAGGTCCCGTACGCTTTTACAATGTCCTGTGTTTCCAACTTGAAAGATAATCCAATTCAAACTTTAGCTGATAAGGCACTAAACTTTTCACTTTGTTTCTTGATCAGTTACCGACCAATTCCTAACTGCAACATCCATTAAGCAATCCAATTTCTACGAGTCGATCCATAAATCTTCAGAAACCAGTATTCGGTATATCAGGCCCGGAACTCAGCCCCTAAAATACATAAATATTCAATGATAAAAACTTTTCCTTTAAAATCGTTACTACTAAAAAATATAAGTTATTCCTTTTTTTTTATTATTAATTAACTTTTTTACTCACCGTTGCTTCACGGGATATTTTCTTACAAACACTGTTCTCCTTTTTCTTCCTTTCTCGTTCTGATCCTGAGGGCTTTTCCAATCTCCTTTCCTCCGTTGAGCTCCCATACTCCTTCCACTTCCTGTCTTTGAGATGTCCAAACAACGATCTTAACCTTCTTTTAAAATTTTACTTAAACTTACCTTTTAATTCTTGGTAGTTGGTTGGTTACTCCTCCTACATATCTCCCCAACCAAGTTTGTTTTCACAAACTTAACAAGAATGCAATCCTTCCTTCAAATCTTTTCTGAACAAAAAACGCCTTCGCCTGCTTTTTATTACACTCATACTTTTTCCGTAACCAATTTTTGTATTTTTCCTCATCCTTTCTCTTTTGCTCATCTATTTTCTGCTCTAACTCCTTCCATCTATTCAACAGGTTATCTCTCTCCATTGGTAAAACAAAATATACAGCAAGGGTTCGATACCACGCATACGGAGCCACCAGTGTAATAATTTAAATATCTTTATAATACTCAATATAACCTTGCCGTACCAATGGAGGATAAAACCAAAACAGATAAATTTTCATAAATATAGTTATAATATTAATTTTCAATATTTAACGATAATTTCAAAATCCTAACTAAAATATTTACAACCTAAGCTATTAAAATCAGTATCATTAAACAAAATACGCCTTAAAAGGCAACCTTGAAAACACCTTTTATTTCTTAATATTATGTAATAAATTATCGAAATCGAGTAGTCATAATCAGTTTTAATTTGTCAACACGTGTCACTATAAAATAAATTGTTCCTGACTAGTTTTATTTTCCGGTTAATCAACACGGACAATGTTCAAAAAAACTAAAAAATACGTGCACTTTTTTTTTTAACTTTTAAAATGTACTCACCAAATATTTTAAGGTTTATGACAGCAAACAAAATAAATAATTTACAATTAGTTTCTTTTCAACAAAGTACCTAACACCACTAGAGGTCCCGTACGCTTTTACAATGTCCTGTGTTTCCAACTTGAAAGACAATCCAATTCAAACTTTAGCTGATAAGGCACTAAACTTTTCACTTCGTTTCTTGATCAGTTGCCGACCAATTCCTAACTGCAACATCCATTAAGTAATCCAATTTCTACGAGTCGATCCATAAATCTTCAGAAACCAGTATTCGGTATATCAGGCCCCGAACTCAGCCCCTAAAATACATAAATATTCAATGATAAAAACTTTTCCTTTAAAATCGTTACTACTAAAAAATATAAGTTATTCCTTTTTTTTATTATTAATTAACTTTTTTACTCACCGTTGCTTCACGGGATATTTTCTTACAAACACTGTTCTCCTTTTTCTTCCTTTCTCGTTCTGATCCTTAGGGCTTTTCCAATATCATTAGGAAACCCGCCTCCTTCCCTTCTGTCTTCGAGATGTCGAAAAAAAATGATCTAGTACTTCTTTAAAATTTTTTTTAAACTTACCTTTTAATTCTTTGTAGTTGGTTGTTTTTCATCTAAAAATATATATATATATATATATATATATATATATATATATATATATATATATATATATATATATATATATATATATATATATATATATATATATATATATATATATATATATATATATAAGGCCAAAATTCTGCATTAACCGCAGTGTCAATAAGTATTGATAAAAATACCCCTTTCTGAGCTAATTTCACTCTGCTGGGATTGAACCTGGGCCCTAGCAGATGAACGCGTATGTGTTTTACCACTACGCCACGATGGACTAAAAGAAGAACGCGAGAATTCTTCCTGTGGTGAATATAAGCACCCACCAAGACAGGACATCCCGCGCCCTTCCCGTCCACACTCGGGCGTAGGGTCAAGCAGGGCACCGCACAAGGTGAAAAATACTAATAATAATAATATATATTAAATTTTTTCAAGTATGTATCAGATGTATCAACAATAGTTTTAATTTTTGTCTGTAAATATTTATCTAAATATATAATATATATATATATATATATAATATATATATATATATATATATATATATAATAATAATAATAATATAATAATAATATATATATATATATCAAATTGACGACTCGTGGTCAAATTCTTGGGTAGACTTAGATCAGTAATAATAATATATATATATATATAATAATATATATATATATATATATATGTAATAATATGTATATATAATAACTAATATATATATGTATAATAACAATAATATATATATATATATATATATATATATATTTATAATAATATATGTATATAATAATAATAATATATGGATATATAATATATATATATATAATAATAATATAATATAATAATAATATATATATATATATATATATATATATATATATATATAATAATATATATATATATATATATATATATATATATATATATATATAATAATAATAATAATAATAATAATATATATATATATATATATATATATATATATATATATATATAATATATATATATATATATACATAATAACAATTAGAAAAAAAATAATAATATATGTAATAATATATATATATAATATATATATATATATATATATAATAATAATAATAATAATAATAACAATATATCATATATATAATTTTCTGCTCAGAAAATTTAGTGGTACCAAATAGACTTATATCGAATGCAGGATTCAATATTCCCCGTATTTATAAAACTAAGAGCTCAATTATTAAAAGAGCACAAAATCAGTAATAAATTAATATTTAGTAAATAATATGAAAAGCCTATTATTACTAACTTTAACTCCACACAGAAACATTCTCACTAATAACATGAAAATAAAACTACTGGTCTGCCGAGGCAAATTAGCTACTAGCCTAGAAGGAGTCTGACTCAACGAGTATGGCAGACTCTCGTTGGAAGAATGAGTCAATGATTCTATATGAAATTATGAATTAAATAAGTCTGTATAAGAGATGATCAAGTTATTATAAAATTAATTAATTAGTTAATTATTATTCTTATATTATTAATAATATTATTATTTCTTGCTAATGTAATTTAAATTGGGATTCTTTAAAAAAAATTACTGCTAATTGAGTCGGTCGGCAAATAATGAAGTTGCCTATCCATATAGGAAAAGGAACTATTTTTTTGACTCAGAGAAATAACAGTTGCCACCAATCGCTAATATTAAAAAAGGGAATCGAGTAGAAATTTCAGTCGGCAGCTTATCAGTGAGCCTACACACACACACACACACACACACACACACACACACATATATATATATATATATATATATATATATATATATATATATATATATATATATATATATATATATATATATATATATATATATATATAATTGTGTTTTAATCTTGTGAAGTGTGGACGTGTTTTTAAAAGTGCTCCTTGTCGAATGTTTATCTTTATTTTATTTATCGTTATTATTATGTTGTGCTGTGTATAGTGAAAGTGTATGTGTATTTTATCAATCATTTTGTTTTAATTGAAAGCTTTATTAAATTTTATCTAGTAATTATCATCATTTATTCGTTTCGGCGAGGTCTGCGATTGACGTTTTAAAAGATAAGTCTTAGTTTTTAATTTTTATTTGTTCATTTTTTTAGTTTTTGGTTCTAACAAATTTTAATATTTTACCCGAGTGTAGTAAAGTTATATAGGTTTAAGTTTTATTTTTTCATTGTACAGTAGCATGTGTTTATTTAATTTTTGTACTTAAATTTTTTAAGTTAGTATTTAGTGTGTTAAATTTTTTTTTATTCCGTTTTCTCCTTTTGTTCTTGTTTGTTCTTATTTGCGCGTGTGTGTATGTCGAGTGTGTGTGTGTGTGTGAAAGATGGCAGGTTTGCGAGGGCGCGGGCTTTACATTAACTTTACCAACATCCGCGGCCTAAATCTAACTTTACTCTGTGGAATATCATACTAACTCTATTCTAACCTTTTGCTCTTGTCTGAGACTCAGATGGCTAAAAATTCTCTAACTCGTTTAATGTTTCCAACTATAACTTATTTCATAATTTCCATGAAGGGGTGGGTATTGCCTATGTAAACATTAATACTCCTGTAACACGTCTTGTGAATCTCGAATCTCCTAACAATGTTCTATGGCTCAAAATCTTTCTTCCTTCTACTACAATAATCTTGTGCTTCTGCTACTGTTCTCCTAACAGAACAGATTTTCACTCTTTCTTTGAATATCTTACTACCTCTCACGAGACTGTTATATCTTCTCATCAAATACTGAGGTCCTCTATTTAGGGATTTCAATGTACACAACACTGAATGGTTGGGATCTCTCATACTGATTTAGGTGGGGAGGAGGCCAAATCATTCAGCATTCTCAACGATCTGGAGCAACTAATCAAAGAACCTACACACATTCCGGATCGAACCAATTCTTGAATAAACTTGACCTATGATTCACCACTGGTCCTTCTCTCTATAAATACTCCACCTTGTCCCAACCAATCTTGAACACAACCTTATATCTCTTAACTTTAATACTTTCTCTCCAACAGCTCCATCCTGCCCTATGCGTTTTTTCTGGCACTTTGATCGGGGTGATTGGGGGGCCTTGCGTCGCTTCTACGCTAACTATAATTGGAATGACTGCTTTGACTCTGATGACGCTTCGGCTTCTGCCACTAAGGTGGGAGCTGTAATCGTTGACAGGATGAGCAGGTTCATTTCTTCTTCGACTAAATCTTTCTCTCCTCATAATCCATAGTTCGATGGCTTACCTGTTCTAGTACCATTCAGGTTAAGGAATCTTATCGAGGGTGGAAAAATTCTCGTTCTCCTATCACTCTCGCTAATTTTCATTTAGATATCGTTGCAAGGGATACTCTTCGACGAGCAAAGCGGGCTTTCATCAAACGAAAGTGCGCTAACCTCCTTGGTTCTCCTACTGATAAATCTTTCTGGCCTCTTGCAAAAACATCTCTAACAACTTCTGTAAATCTGCCTTTCCTCCTCTTATTCGATCTGATGATTATCTATTGCTAACTCTCCAACTGAAAAAGGCCAATCTCTTCGGCCTCCTATTTTCCTCTAACTCAACCCTGGACGATTCTGGCATTCCTCCTCCTCCACCTTCTCCTCTCAGGTGTCCTATGTCTTTGCCTGTGATTACATTTGATCGGGTGCATGGGCTCCTGAGATCTATGAACGTTAGGAAGGCGGGTGGCCCGGATGGCATTCCTCCCCGAGTTTTGAGGGAGTGTGCTTCCGTGCTATCCCTCCCCTCGTTCAACTATATTCTCTATGTCTCAATACTAACACTTTCCCTCAGTGTTGGAAGCACGCACATGTCCAACCTATTCCGAAAAAAAGGAAGCCGCTCTGATCCTTCTAACTATCGCCCTATAGCTCTCACCTGTGTTCTATCTAAGATCTTTGAAACCCTTCCCAACTCTCACTTCTTAGACCATC
>JABUQX010144171.1:0-10000 GCA_015478945.1 Trachelipus rathkii
TTTTTCAATATGGATGTAGTGGACCCAAATATAGAATTAAAATTTGTTGAAGAAATAATTAGTGATGGGGCAAGCCCAACCTCATTATTTCAACAAGTTTTATCTCTAGTCAAACAAAGAGGGACAAAAAGGGCCATTGTTACAAAATTGATAAATAAGATCACAGCTGATATAGATTTATACACTGATAATGAGTTAAAGGGTCTCATCTTAAATTTAAAAACAAAATTAAAAGAAGTTACAGAGTTGGACAATAAAATAATAAATGTTTACGCTGACTGTCAAGAATTCACATTTGAAAGCGCAGATAAAATTTGTGAAAAAAATGAGTACTATGCCTTTGGCATCTCATCTCTCATAAGTGAAATTGAAAATAAAATAAGTCCTATGCAGAATATTTCTTCTAATAATAATCACATTGAAACTGGTTTCTCTGGTTTAAAAAGACCCGAACTCCAGCTTCCTGAATTTGATGGAAAACCTGAAGATTTTGATAGATTTATAAAAATTTTTGAAGAAATAATGGAAAGAGAAAAGTATAATAAATTTGCTAGGCATTCATGTTTAATGAAGCAACTTAAAGGTCCTGCTAAAATTTTAATACAAAAAAGCCCTATGGCAGATATGGATTATGATATGGCAAAAAATTTGCTTAAATGTGCCTTCAGTAATAAAACTTTACAACAATATTCAGTTATTGAAAAACTGATAAAACTAAAATTAACTAATAATTTTTATGATTGGGTTAGTGAAGCTAAATTAATAGAAAGTCAAGTAGATAGCTTAAAAATAAATAGTAAGGTGATTTGTCAATATTTTTTGTGGAATAGTTTGCCTGAAATATATCAAACCCAATATATAAACATTACAAATAATACATATCCAAATTTAGATGAAATTTTAAATAATGCATTTGAAGTTCATAATAGAATTGGGAAGAGTGGGTTAGTAAATACAAAAACAAATGCAAATACATACATTACTAAAACTACATCACAAGTTGAGAAAAAAACAGTAGCTTTAGCTACTAATATTGATGTGAATCAAAAACAAAAAACAAACACTGAAACAACAAAAAGGGTGGGTTGTTCCATTTGTCAAACATTACAAACCGCAGATTATATGGACCATAAATTGTATAGTTGCCCAACTTTCAAAACACCTGAATCCAAATTACAAAAAATTAAAGAACTAGGAGGTTGTATTAAATGTGGGTACTTAAATCATAAAATTGAAAACTGTAGGTTTAAATTTAATGCGAAATGTAGAAATTGTAATTCATGGCACTCTGCATTTTTATGTATTAAAAAACAAAGTGGACCTAATTCAACTCAAAAATCAAAAACAATAAAAATAAAAATAATGCACAAGTAGAAACATCAACCAATGTTGTGGAATTAAATGTTACTCCTGTAGAAAATCCTTCTTCAGAACAGGTAGCAAATTGTTTGTTATTAAGCTCCTTAAATGTAACAAGCAGTCAAAATATAACACTTCCTACTTTCACCACAACTTGTATAAATAAAAGCAATAACAACCAAGACTTAAGAGTTTTATATGATTCTGGGTCTGAAATAAATTTTATATCTCAAACAGTAGCACCAACAAAAAATTAAATATAAAGTTGTACAGTCTGAAATAATGCTTAATGTAAAGGGTTTCAATGAAAGCAAATATTACAAAACTTCTATTATAGAAGTTGATATAAAAATAAATAATAAAAATAACAGTATTGTTGCAGCTGTAGTCCCTTCAATACAAACCAGAGTGAATATACCTTCCCCTCAAATTGTAAAGGCATTTGAGGAACATAAAATACCTTTAGCTGATAAGCACTTAAGAAATAAGAATAATAGGGAAATCCATATACTATTAGGTGTGAATGGAGCCCACATAATACCAATAAACAACAGTTCATTGTTATATTACACTTCTTTAGGAATCTTATTAGCTGGGGACTTAAATAAATTAATAAAAAATTTGCCATACTTAAAATATGTTAAAAAGTTCACAGAACAAGCCGATTTGCTCGCAAAAAATGTCAAAATAGAAAATAAGATGGAATGACTAGAAATGGATTACTCTATCTCATCTCTAGTTCAAAATAATAATACTAGCTTAGAATTGGATGACGATTTAGTAGAAAAAAATTTAAAAAATTTATTAAATTACGATAATTTTGAATGTCCTAAAATATTCTCAGAGTTAGATATGGAACTTATAAAATACTTGATTACAAATACACATGTTGATATGGATACAGGTCGATTGATTATGCCTTGTTTATGGAATAATAAATTAATAAAATTTTTGCCAAATAATTTTTATTTGGCTAATTCTGTATTGAAATCAATACTTAAAAAATATAAAAAAGAGCCTCTAAAATTAGAAGCGTATAATAATGTCATTTTTGACCAACTTAACCAAGGTATCATTCAACCTGTTGAAATAAATACAGTGAAAAATAATAAAGTTTAATTTTTAGCTCATAATGCAGTTTTCAGAGATCATGTAGAAACGACAAAATGCCGAATTGTATATTTGTCGAACCTATGTGATAAAACTCAACCAACTAATTTATCACATAATAATGTTAGCTTGCCAGGACCTAATTTAAATAATAGATTGGATATTGCATTAACACTACTAAGGTTTAATAAGTATCTGTTGGTATTTGACATTGAAAGAGCCTTTCACAATATTAAATTGCCTTTTGAGGATACTGAAAGATTCCATTTTTTGTGGTTCAAAAATATAAAAGAAAATGATTTTAGTATTGTTTCTTATAAATTAATGCGACTTCCGTTTGGTATTAGATGTAGCCCTTCCATTCTCATGGTAGCACTTTACATAATATTAATATTGCATGTTCATACTTGTGATGAGTTTGAATATGAACTTAGGAAGATTTTGTATAACCTGTCTTATATGGATAACTTAGGTTATTCTTCATCTTCTGAAAGTGAAATTATTCTTGCTTATCATAGGTCTCATGTAATATTTAACAATTATGGGTTCAATTTGCAACAATTTCATAGTAATTCACCAGAGTTTAAAAATTAAATTATAGTGAGTTAGACAATAATAGTAGTGTGGATGAGCCTATAAATGATCACGTAAAACTATTGGGAATGATGTGGGATACTCATAGTGATACCTTGTATAATAAAAATAATGAAATGGATCCCTAAAGCAAACACTTTGAGATCTATTTTATCTACTATAAATGGTCTATTTGATCCACTAAATATTGGGCTTCCTGGGAAGAATAGAGCAAAATTATTTTTACATAAACTACAAAATAATAAAGATATAACTTGGGACAAAAAATTAGATAGTAATTTACTAAAAGAATATAAAAATATTTGCTCACAATATAATAAAAGCAAAAAACCTGAATTAAAAAGATTTATTGGGGATTATGCTTCTTCATATAATATTATAGCATTTACTGATGCTAGTAAAGACATTTATGGTAGTGTCTTATACTTACAAAATACAGATAATAGTGAGCTGCATTTTTTGTGTGCAAAAAATAAATTAATTTCAAACAAAAATACTAACAGATCTATTCCAGTTCTAGAGCTATTTGCGGTAAAATTTGGAGTACAATGTCTAATAGAAATGTTTGACAATTTAACTAATACTTTCACACCTTTAAAAATAAATAAATTACATTTATATACTGATTCAATGGTAACATTGAATTGGATTATAAATAAAATTGAAAAATTAAACAAAATTGAAAGAAAAGGAACCATTATAAATAATCAGCTGAATTTTATTGAAACTGCATGTGAAAAACACCCGATAACTTTTCATCATTGTGAAGGATCTCAGAATCCTAGTGATTATGTTACTCGATGTGTTTCATATAAGGTTTTATTAAAAAATTCACTTTATTTAAATGGACCTATATTAAACAACAATAATGAAAGGTTAAAAGTCACTGTTCCAAATCCCTTATATAATAATAGTACAGATTTATAATATTTATAATATTCAAACTTTTTCTTTTGTATCCTTATTTAAATTAGATAGGTTTTCTTCTTTGAATAAACTATTTAAGGTTTCACACTATGTAAGAAAATTTATTCATAATTTAAAGCTTAAAGTACATGAGAAAACCCCCACTTTGTTTTCCAATTGTGACCCAAATGCCATATGTTCATATGAAGAAAGTTGTAATGTCATTTTTAGGCAATATCAGCTAGAAAATTTTTCAGAAACATATCAGTATTTAATAAACCCAAAAAATAATAAAGAAACAAATTTGGTCACACAACTCAATCTTTTTCTTGATAAAAACAATATAATTAGAGTAAAAAGTAAATTTGCAAACTTAGATGCTGATTTTAATCAAAAAAATCCAATATTGTTGCATAAAAATCATTCACTAACTGATATAATAATTAAAGAATTACATGTAAAAATGAAACATGCAGGTGTTTATAAACTTCTAGCTATAATAAGAAAGGAGTTTTATATTCCAACAGCATACTCAGTAGTTAAGAAAAACATTAAAGACTGCATAAAATGTAAATTAATGTATGGCAGAACCATAAAAATTAATCAGAACCATTACAAAGATTATAGGATAAATCCATCTCAAATTCCATTTAGAGAAATATTCATTGACCACATTGGGCCATTTAATATAAAGATAAATAATGTAGTAGAGAAGATTTACATATTAATTATAACTTGCACATATACTAGAGCTGTAAACCTTGTTCTATGTAAAAATGTAGATAATAAATGCTTTATTTCTGCTTTTCAATTTCATGTGTTTGACTTTGGATTTCCACAACTTATAATTAGTGATCAGGGAAGTAGTATAATAAGCTCAGTGCAAATTATTAAAGATTTTCTTGATGATGTAGATGTTAAAAATTATTTAACTCTACATAACATAAAAGTTTTGGAGTTTTCACCATACCCTGGTAAAGCTAGTTTTCTGGGAGGTTTAGTTGAATCTTTAGTCAAACAGGTTAAAAATATAATATACAGTGCTATAGGAAAAAATATATTAGAGCAGGATGAGTTTTCTTTATTAGTTAGGGAAACAAATATGCTTATAAATAAAAGGCCGGTAGCATTTAAGCCAATATTAAGAAACCCTGAGGTGGATCCAAATATCCCATTTGCAATAACACCGGAGATATTGCTGAAAGGATATGAGGTTCCAGCTCTGGTTGTTTCTTCTCATTTATTTCATGATGGTGTAGATCATTCAGATGATCCTGATTGGTCTCCTTGTGAACCTGATCAAGATCAGTTATATTTGACTTTTCAAAAATACAGAAAAGTGAAATCTAATTTGAATGATTTGTACTATGATGAATTCTTAGCAAACCTACAATATCTTGCCACTAACCAGCAAGATAAATATAAAAATAAAAAACACACTTCACTGGGAATTGGAGATATTGTTGCTGTCAAAGAAAAATTTACTAAACCATACTTTTATAGCATGGGAACAGTACAAGAAATAAAAAATAATGATTTAGGAGAAACTGTTTCTGTAAAAATTAAAAAACCTAACCAAGAAATTATAACCCGACACACATCAGATATTATATTATTAATAAAAAAGCATACCAAATTTCATGAAAATCTGCCAGAAACAGTTTCCACCCCTAATGATAAGAACAATGATGCTGACAGTAGAGTAAAAAGGAAAGCTGCAGTTCAATGTAGAGAGCTACATAAAAAGCTCATAAATCAAGGGCAACTTTAGTATCTCCAGCAGTGGGTATCTAATGGGTATCTGTGTCCTTCTGTAATAGAGACATTGATTTACATTTGAAATAACAATGTAAAGTGAATTTGTTATCATGTTTGCTTTGCATGCTTTTCAAATGGGTGTCTGTGTCCTTCTGTAATAGAGACATTGATATGCATTTGAAATAACAATGTAAAGTAAAATTTGTTATCAAATTTACTTTGCATACTTTTCAAAATTAAATTCATTTAGAATTTAATTTTGGCCTCCTCCCAGTGTTAAAAAATATACATTGTATAATGTATATTATGTACCTTATACAATGTATATTATTTTATTTTCTTTATATACTATATATATATATATATTTTTTTTTTTTTTATTTAAGTTTATTGAATTATATAATTTAATTTTTTAATCCTTTATTTGAATAATAGTAAACAAATTTTTTTAATAAAAAAATTAACTAATACACCAATGAGCTGGTTTGAATGCACCCTAAAATGTATTTGGAATTTGCCATGATGTCAAAGATTCTATTGTTATGACTTTTGATTTTTGACGACGGGCAAAAAAGCCAGCCCTACTCTCTTGCAACATTTGAGCAATGAGAAAAAGGTGCAGACCTAAAAATACACATTTTGGAGCCAGAACTATGTTTCTGGTTCTGCCACAACTGGCATTTAAACAAATACATGGATAATTATAAAAGATTTAAAAATCAAATTTCCTCAGTGGTGCCACTGAATAAAAAAGAAAAGAATATATAAGTAAACTAATACTGTTTTTTATTTTTTTCAAATATTAATGTAAGTGGTCTAGGCCACCATACCTAGACCTGAAGAAGTTAGCAGCATAGGCTAAATATTAGAAGAGGCCTTTCACCCCAGATAAGGAGATACAGTATATCCAAATTGGAGGAATTTCATTTTCTAAAAAGGGTAAGCATTTCAAACTAAATTCATTTAGCTGTTGGTGTAATTTAGTTTTATTGCCCTCCATATTTATTATGGCATGAAAGAATAGAGAAGCTAACCTAAAACCTTTAAATTTAAAGTAAAATCATTACTGTAAAGTTGACTATTCAAAATTAAATTAAAAATAAAATTGTTTAAAGTAAAAAAGTCAAGTTTCATATTTTGATATAGGCTACTGAATAGAAAGAAAGAAGAAAATTAATAATAATAATAATAATAATAATAATAATAATAATAATAATAATAATAATAATAATAATAATAATAATAATAATAATAATAATAATAATAATAATAATAATAAACAAATAAAATAGGAGCTTATAAGATCCCATCCCTACAGATTGGGTGTCTTGCTCGCTCAAATTTCCACTAATACATCAACTGGTTATGGTAATGGTTGTATCACAGAAGAGGAAAGAAGATCAGCTATAAAGAGGATTTTTTTTTATAATAGATTTTAATACCCCTATAAATAGTTGTAAAGTTTTCTTCTTAGTGACATCCTTAAGGCATCCTGAATTTAGGAGTATAGAATTTTGAATAATGTCAAGGCTCACTTCGCCCGGTATTTTAATAAAATTATCAGTATTGTATATATATGACGATTCAATTATTTTCCTCTTCATAACTTGATTGATGTATTTCAATGGAGAAACGGAATTTATATTGATTTTATGGTCGTGCAGAGTTCGATGGACTGTTAAAGCTGAATTAGGAGAGTCTTTGATAAGATCATGTTTATGTTGTTTAACTCGTCTGGGTAGATCATTAGTCTCGCCGATGTAAACAGATGGACAGTCATAGCAGGGAATTTTATAAATGCATTGCGTTTGATAAGTATTAATTTTAGGGGGTTTAAAAACTTTTTCAAGGGAATTGTATTACTTTTTATAAAGCGAAGATGTTCTTTTAATTGATGATTTAAATTATAAGGAATGGGAAGATAAGAAAAAGTGGTGTGAGGAATGGGAGGGTTACTATTATAGAATTTTTGTTTGGCTTTGCGAAATGCTGAATTAATGACATAAGGAGGATATTTTAGTTTGATGAAAGTAGAAAAAGAAATTGAGTTTCTGTTGAGAGATTAGGAGGAGAGCAAACTCAAAGGGCTCTAAGATAGAGGGCAGTTAGTAGCTAATTTTGTGTTATATGTATGAGTCGAAAACCAATGTATATAAGAAGAGGAAGAAGTGGGTTTTCTGTAGACAGAAAAGGATAGATGTGGAGAGTTTTTCCATGAAATTAAAGTATCAAGAAAAGGTAGAGAAGAGTTAATAGGTAATTCATGTGTAAAGGATATTGATGTTATTGATATATTTTAAAAATGAAATTTATATTGATGTCATTTGGAAGTGCGCAGAACACGTCGTCCACATAACGAAGCCATGTGGCATTAGAAAGAGAAGGGTGATGAATAATGTAGTGGTGTTCAAAGAGTTCCATAAAAATATTGCTTAAAGTGGCAGATAAGGGAGAACCCATTGAGAGGCCATAAGTTTGTTTGTAAAAGGAATTGTTAAAAGTAAAGAAATTGTGATCAAGTGTGAGAGAAATAAGTTGCTTAAGAAGGGAGAAAGGATAATTTAAAGTGATGTTATGTTCTTGAATATAGTTTTCTAGTAAGTTTAGAGTAAATGGAACAAGGTACGGAAGTAAAAAGGGAGGTGACGTCAAAGCTAAGAAATTGGTGTGTGGAAGGATTAAGTGTATGAATACGTTGTATGAAATCTTCTGTATTGATGAGATGGGAAGGTGAAATTTTGCTGATTAATGGTTTTAATTGAGAAGATAACCAGGAAGAAAGTTTATAAGTAGTGCAATTAGTTTAGAATCGTTAATGATCACTGTCTACCTTTTCACTTTGAAAGTCACAAAACTCAGGAGTCAAATTCTTATCATGTATCACTTATTTTTACAAACTGCTCAACTTCTGAGCCATAATTAAATTTATATTATATATATATATAGGTATATATATATATATATATATATACATATATATATATATATATATATATATATATATATATATATATATATATATATATATATATATATATATATATATATATATATATATATATATATATATATATATATATATATATATATATATATATATATATATATATATATATATATATATATATATATATATATATATATATATATATATATATATATATATATATATATATATATATATATAAATATGTATGTAGTTAAGTAAAAATATATTTATATATATATATATATATATATATATATATATATATATATATATATATATATATATATATATATATATATATATAAAAATTTATATATTTATATATATATATATATATATATATATATATATATATATATATATATATATATATATATATATATATATATATATATATATATATATATATATATATATATATATTATAAAATATATTTATTTATAATACAACTTATTCTTCATAGAAAATCAATTATTTTCTAAAATTTCTTTCAAAATATTTATTTAATTTAATTAATTAAATGTATTCCTTTTTTATAATTAAAATTATTAATTAATTGAAATTATATTTAATTTTCATCCTAAGTTTTAAGACTTTCAGTGTTTTTGACTTGTATTTCTAATTTTAGCAAACCCCGGCCCCGAAGCTAAATTAGAGCAGCCCCGGCCCCGGCTAAATTAGAGCAGCCCCGGCCCCGGCTAAATTAGAGCAGCCCCGGCCCCGGCTAAATTAGAGCAGCCCCGGCCCCGGCCCCGGCAAAATTCCCGCCCCAGTCGGTCTCTAGTTGCGACTCATTTTACATTTTGTTTAAATTTTGATTAGGAGCATTATACTCACAAATAAGACTTTTAAATAAAACTTTTATAAATTTCTTACTATTTGCCAATTGGAATTATAATTATATAAGAAATTTTTTTAAAATTTGAAATTACTACAATTATTTTGTCAACAAAATAAAAAAATAAAGTTATATGCAAAACTTTGAATAAAATTATTAATTTTATATTAATTTAATTTCTAATTTAATGGATAACACTGTATATATATATATATATATATGAAATAGTTATATATATATATATATATATATATATATATATATATATATATATATATATATATATATATATATATATATATATAAGTATATATATATATATATATTTATTTATAAAAATATATATAGAATGTGATCAGTAGAAATTTCTTGCGCTTGAGAAACTTGAGTCGATATCGAATTGAACATTATTTCAGTTCCACAACACTAACATCTCTCACTTTCT
>JABUQX010144171.1:17500-33522 GCA_015478945.1 Trachelipus rathkii
TTATTATTATTATTATTATTATTATTATTATTATTATTATTATTATTATTATTATTATTATTATTATTATTATTATTATTATTATTATTATTAATATTATTATTATTATTATTATTATTATTATTATGATTATTATTATTATTATTATTATTATTATTATTATTATTATTATTATTATTATTATTAAAATATTGCCATGTCTAGGCTAAAAGCATACTAATGAAAATTTTTGCACCAAACAAAATCACAATTAAAAAAAAGAAATTATTATTTTAAAACTTGCATCTAACTCTTAATTAACTTAAATAACAGATATTGATTATATTTTTTAATAAATTAGTTACTGCTTCAATTTAGAGGTTTTTTGAAATTTTAAATGAAAATCTAAAAGTTATAAAAAAATTACTTAAAATTTCTTGGCAATATCAAGTTTTTAAGAAATATTCAATATAAATATTAGAACTTTATTACTTAACCAATATTGATCTTTTTAACGATCTTTCCCATCCATCACTTAAGGAGAAACATTCTATCTATTTATGGGTGACCAACCCACAATAAATAAGTAAATAATAAAAAAAAATAAAAATTAAATAAATAAACTTTGAATAATTATTTTCAGTATATTAGATAAAATTATACTTAAAATTTTTAAAGAAAATTATACGAATGATTTTTCTTTATTTATAAATTTTTTCTTTAGATTTATGAATAATCAGAAATTTTGAGTTACTATTTTAAAATAAAATATAAACAATAATAACTGATTGAAACGATATTTGCAAGTTTTAATAATAACTCATTTAAATAATTTATTATAATATCTTCAGGTGAAAATTATTTTTTTATTATAAAATATAAATAATAACAACTCATTTAAAAGATATTTGCATGTTTTAAAATAACAATATTTTTTAAATTTAAATTTGTTTTATTTATATTTAATTTTATTATTTATTTTTTAAATATATATATATATATATATATATATATATATATATATATATATATATATATATATATATATATATATATATATATATATATATATATATATATATATATATATATATATATATATATATATATATATATATATATATATATATATATATATATATATATAGTATATATCTTCAACATTTTACAATTTCTGTCTGGAGGGTGAAACATGTGCCTACATAAACATTACCACTCCTGTAAACGTCTCGTTATCTCAAATCACCTAATTTGATGTTCTTATGGTTAAAATCTTTCCTTCTAATACTACAATAATCTTGTGCTTCTGCTACTGTTCTTCTAACAGAACAGATTTTCACACCTTTTGAATATCTTACTACTTCTCACAAGACTGTTATATCTTCTCATCCAAATACCAGGTCCTCTATTTAGGGGGATTTCAATGTACACAACACTGAACGGTTGGTCCTCTCATACTGATTTAGGTGGGAAGGAGCCGAATTATTCAGCATTCTCAACGATCTGGAGCAACTAATTAAAGAACCAACACACATCTTGATCGTCCCAACCAATTCTTCTTGAACACCTTTGACCTTTGCCTATATACCCTTCTTCATAAATATGCTATCTTCTCTCCTATTTATAAATCTGACCACAACGTTATATCTCTTAATTTTAATACTTTCTCTCCAACAGCTCCATCCTGCCCTGTACGCGTTCTTTCTGGCACTTCGATCGGGCCGATTGGGGCTTTTGGTCAGTTTACGCCAACTATAATTGGAATGACTGCTTTTACTCTGAAGGTGCTTCATCTTTTGCCGGTGGGAGCTGTAATTTTTGCTGAAATGAACATGTTCATTTTTTCTTTGACTAAATCTTTTTCTCTTCATAATCCATGGTTCGATTGTAATTGTTCTCTGGCCATTCAGGCTAGAGACAATGCGTATCGGGAGTTGAAAAAAAATTCTTCTTTTCCTATCACTCTCTAATTTTCATTCAGCTAGAAATCGTTGCAGGGATACTCTTCGACGGGCAAAGCGGCTTTCATCAAACGAAAGTGCGATGACCTCCTTGGCTCCTACCGACAAATCTTTCTGGCCTCTTCAAAAACATTTCCAACAACTTCTGTAAATCTACCTTCCTCCTCCTCTTATTCGATCTCACGGTTCTCTTGTTAACTCTCCAACTGAAAAGGCCAATCTCTTCGGCCTCCTATTTTCCTCTGACTCAACCCTGGGCGATTCTGGAATTCCTCTTCCTCCTCCTTCTCTTCTCAGGTGTCCTATGCCTTGCCTGAGATTACATTTGATCGGGTGGCTCTCAAATCTATGAACTGTTAGGGAAGGTGGGCTGATGGCGTCCCTCCATGTGTTATGAGGGAGGTACTACTGAGCTTTCCTTCCTCATTCAACTATATTCTATGTCTCTACTAGCACTTTCCCTCAGTTTGGAAGCGAGCATATGTCCAACCTATTCCGAAAAAGGAAGCTGCTCTGATTCTTCTAATACAGCTCTAACCTGTATTCTATCTAAGATCTGAAACCCTTCTTCAACTATCATTTCCTAGACCATCTGAAACCTCATTCCCTTCTTTCCGATCGCCAGTACGGCTTTCTGCCCTCGAGGTCTACTGGTGATATACTTCTCCTATCTAACAGATTTAAGGTTTTCCACCTTTAGGAATTACGGGGAGACTGCGTGGTGGCGCTTGACATATCCAAAGCATTTGACCGGGTATGGACGTCATTGCTCAAGCTCCCTTGGATTTCCTCCTTCTCTTTGCTACTTATGTCTAGCTTTCTTCAAATCGCTCAATATCGGCTGTTGATGATAGTAATATAAGATATAGGTAAGAAGAAAATATATAAAATAATACTTCTTCTTCTGTCAATAGGGCGTTCCTCAGGGTCTTCTGTCTTATCTCTACTTTATTCCTTGCTTTTCATTGTCTGTCCTTCTTACTTCTAGAATCTGCCTCTCCTCGTCTTAATCTTTCCGTTTCTGATCTCAGACCTGGATAGAATTTCCAATGGGGTCGTTTCAACCTTGTGAAATTTAACTCATTGTAACCCCAACTTCTACAAATCTCCTCTCTAAGACACCTTCTAACTTTCCTATCTCTTTCGATGGTTCTCTTGTCTCTCCTGGGTTAGACAATATAAACATCCTTACCCCAACAGCAAAAAAATGTCTTGAAAACCTCACATCACAATGGTTGCTACGGCGGCCTCAAACTGGGAGTTCTGTCTAGACTGCGAGACTTTTTTTTCTTCTCACAGTTACTCCAGTTATACAAGGGTCTCAATCTGCCCTTGTATGGAGCACTGCTCTCATATTTGGGGAGGCTCAGGTTTCACCCGGCTTTTGGATAGGTCGAGTCAAAGGCAAAAAAGACTTATAAAACTGTCCTGTCCTTTCTAGTTCACTTGACCCTCTATTTTTTTGCGGCTCGATGTTGGTGCTTTTATCTCTTTTCTATAGTACCGCAGCAGCAGGTGCTCGAGGGAACTTTTCACTCACGTACCACCACCTTAAGCCCTCGTAGCACAAGGGGTGCTGTGTCGGCACATGAGTTTTCTGTTGATATGAGCAACTCCAGACTAGTTTGCTGCGGCGCCTCCTTCTTTCCTGCCACCTCTGTTCTGTGGAATTCTCTTCCATCTTCTGTGTTTCCTACTCAATTTAATCTCCCTCACTTTAAAGCCCGCGTCTGTGCTCATCTGCGTAATTTGCGTTAGTTGAAATTTTGTTGAGTGTAACACCCCCTCCTTAATTAGGGCTTTGCAAGTCATCGTCCAATTCCTCCACTCGTTCGACCTCTCCCAACGGAGAGTTTATGAAGAGCAGCTTCCCTTGGAGATCCTCACAAGACAATCTTCTAGCATATCTATAGGGAACCATCTGATTTCTTTGATCTGTAATATAAAGGGGGGTATAGGAGAGTAAATTAGGTAAAGTAGAAGTTTCAGAATTAGTTAAAGATATATTCGAGAAGTTGGATAAATTAGAAAAATTAGGTGAATGGAAAGAATGATTAGAATATGGAGAAGTAATTGTATTAAAGAGAGATGCAAGATTAAATGAGGAAGGATCGCTAGGAAAACTAGGAGAATAAACAGAAGAAGAAGTATAAGTGGAGACAGCAGGAGCATGAGGGGCAGAAGAAAGAGGAAGAGTAGGCAGTAAAATAGAAGGAAAAAATGTACTTACCTTTGTTAATTCATCTCTAACTTGTTTGTGCAGGAGTAGACTCTCTTCAATACTGCATAAGATCATCTGTGTAAGCTCCCCTTCTTCCGAGTCATCAGGGAACCCTAGAAACTTCATCCTCATCCTGAATCTCAAACTCAAAGATTCTCCTCAACCTGAATTGTCGCTACTGACGTATAAGGAGTTGAGATTATAGAACCATTAGTGCTGCTCTCTGGAATTTCATAGGAGTTTATTTGTTAGAAGATCTTGAAACAATGGATTATCGCTTAAGTATTTAGGAGGGGAATAAACCCACTTCTTCAATTGTCGATGGTGCACCTTATACAATCTTTTGTTTCCAAGGATATATTATATAAGTAATTTTATTGAGTTAACTTTGATGATTTTCAGTGGGCCTTGATAACGATCTTTAAACTTATTTAAGGTTAGATCTCCAGGCAACTGCAACTTCAGCGCCACCAGTTGATCTTGTAAGAAAGGGAGAAATTTGTGTGTCCTTTTTTCCAAATATGCATTAAATTTAGTCCAAGGAAGTCTAGGTCGTTTATCATGAGCTTGATATTTCGGAAGGAGCTGCTGTGGCGGCATGCACCAAATGGTTGTATGTTAAGACCACTTGAGGCAACTGTACATCCCAGAGATTTGAATTTGTTAAGGATATCCTAAGATATTGAAGTAAAGTACGGTTAACTCTTTCAGTAATACCGTTAGATGAGGGATTGTATGGAGTAGTATAAATATGTTTAATACCCTTGTCTTGGCAACAACAGGACTCTAAATTCTCAGGCATTGTCTGATAGTAGACGAGAAGAAATTATAGGCAAGTACTTAGAACATTTTGTAAAGCTACAGTTACTAATGAGTGTATGTTTTGTTCGAATAGGAACCGCCGCTATCCATTTGCTGTAATGATCAATAAAAACAAAAACATAATTGTTTCCTTTGGCTGATTTTGGCAACTGCATAAATCGACAGCCACTAGTTCGAATGGATATCTTGTGTTGATTTTTAAAGTAGGTGGATGAAATATATTAGAGACCTTTAGCTAATTGACACTTATAACATGACAAGGAGTATGTCACGGCACACTTCTCGTAACCTTGGATGCCAAATTATTCTTTCTAACAAAGCGTATAGCTTCCTTTGACCAATATGTACAAATTCGTAGTGGTTCATTACAGCCACCTGCACCGCGAAAAGAAAATGATGTTAAGATATGATATTTATCGTTTCTATTTTTATGGATAATATGTGTTATCTATTATGGATAAAAAAAATTAGCAAATTTAAATATTTTTTAACTTCGACCCAGAAAAGCCTGTTGACAGCGAGGGCACTTTAATCTCTTAATAAGGGATCCCTTGCTTGACATTGCATAATATGATCCATCAGTATCTCTACCGAATCCTGGGAGGTTCTTATCATAGAAAATTTCGAATGTACAATAATTTAAGTGAATTTTCCAATAGCTTTTCTCTTCTCACCGTAACTCAATCAGCAATTCCGGTAAACCTTTATTGTTAATATCCTCCTCCCCACCAGATTCAAACCACCTCCAATGGGGAAACTCCCAGTTCTAAAAAGACGACTGCTATTTTGTTCTTGTTAAAGTCATCATCAAAAGTAATCATATCTATCCCTCTAAGTCTACATTCTATATATTTTCAATCGTGATAAAGCTCCCTTGTTGAATCAGGAACATCATACTTTCTCACAAGATGCAATAAGTTGTAATGAACACCACTTATACAGAACAGATAACACACCTCCCATGAGTTGAGTTTCCGTGGTCTATAAGGAGTTTTGCTATGGGTACCTTCAAAACTCTTCGTTTATAGAGATTAGTAAAAGCATCTATACTATGAACAAAAGGTAATTGCCCTGAATGTCTAGTCAATTGTAGCTGTTTTAATACCTGATTCGTTTTTTAGTCTTTCCCCCACGGGAAGATTATACTACTCCTCTATTGATCAATAACTCATCTATGATCTTAACTCTATCTGTAAATGTGATTCTTCTATACCTTCTGTCTCTCAAATATTCATAGAAACACATAAATAAAGAGTCTCCACCACCAGGCATTGTTATTTCGTTAAATCCATCCGGCGGCTCTGCCGAATGCATTTCATCTGGTTGCTCTATTGGTAGTTGGAATGGAGTTCGGGATAACGCATCCGCAACTATGTTATCCTTACCGGGAACATAACATAAGTCATAGTCGATATCATTTAATTCTTCTAGGGTTCTAGCAACTCTCTGATTAACTAATGGCATGTTTTGCAAAAATAGCAAGGGCTTATGATCCGTGAAGATAAGGACTTTAATGTTATGACAAAAAGGGTTTTAGAGACCGAACAGCCCATCGAACAGCTGCAAGTTCTCTCTCGGTGGTACTGTACCCACGTTGTGCTTTGGAGAAAACAGTAGAAATATAGGAAATGGGCTTCTTTTCTCCATCTTGTACCTGGCTAAGGCATGCTCCAGCACCAGTTCCAGAGGCATCAGTATGGAGCAATAACGGAGCAGCTTTCTCAGACCTATCGGGATATGATAACAATGGCGGGGAAGTTAATATCCTTTTGAGCTCCTCAAAAGCTTGTTGGCATTTTTCAGTCCAAGGGACATTTCTCTGGTGTTTCAACAAATCAAACAATGGCTTGGCGATCACCGAACAATTTGGGATATGCCGCTGGTAAAAATTCACCATTCCCATAAATTGTTCGACTTGACGGGTGGTTTTAGGTTTGGAAATTTGAGAATACCGTCAATTTGGTTGTAAGGGTTTCAATCCTTGACTTGATATTATATGACCCAGAAACTTTACTTCCGTTCTTACTAACAGCTTTTGATGGTTTCACTTTAGATCTGCCACGCTGGAAAGGCTTTAAGGACTTCTTTCCAGAATAAAGAGATGTTTTTCGTCGCTGATAATCAGGACATCATCTAAATATATCATAACCTCGCTCCAAGGAATATGACCTAGAGCCAGCCGCATGGCTCGTTGGAATGCAGCAGGTCCATTTTAAGTTCGAAAGGCAAGCCCGCAGAATTCCCAGTGGCCTAAAGGTAGAGAACGCTGTTTTTTCGATGCTACTTTTTCCATTTTAATCTGGTAATAGCCTTTAATCAGATCATCATCAGGAGAAGTACTGCATCCCTGTAAGCCAAGCGTATCTGTTAAATTAGGTATAGGGAAAGAATCGCCTTTTGTAACAGAATTTAATTTTCGATAATCAATACAAAGCCTAATAGCTCCATCAGGTTTTCGAATTGGAACTACTGGTGCGGAATATGGGGAGCATGATCTTCGGATGATTCCATCGGCCTCCAATTTTTGACACGCCTCTTCCACCTCATATAAGATTGCCCTGTAAACGCCCAACTGAATCATTTCATTGATAAGCGTATCAATAGAGTGTTTAAGAATTCCAGTACACCCAACGTCCGAATCTCCCAAACTGAGAGCTTGGGGGTACTTCATTAAGAGCTGCAAAACTTGATCTTTTTGTTCCTCTGACAATTCAGTCTCATCCAATTTAAAGGCTTCTCTCAGATTGTCCAATGTCCATTCTTCGTAATTATCTTGTGGCTTCTGCGTAATCTCCACAGTATCATCTTTCGAATGGAGCCGATGTACAGGGGAATATTTGCCAGGAGAATAGCCCTTCCTTAGATTAATGTGATTTTTTGTAGGGTTAAAACATGATATATAAACCTGAGACGCTTCCAAATATGAGAACACCGCGTAATCCGTAATAAAGCGATTAGTTGGTTTTTGAGTCGCCTGAGAAGTAGGAGAAAATAGTATGGATGAGTTTTTATCTATTAGAAGACTATATGTGGCAATAGGGACTGACACACACGTATAGGGAGGAATTATGGTATCCTCGCTTACTACAGCAAATTCCTCTAAATTATGTTGTTCCATTAATCTCATATCCTTTGTTATCACTGTAATTAGATTATTGGCATCCTGATTTCTCTTGATTAATTCTTTCGTTGCCAAGTCCGGCAATAATTTATATTTCTTCAGCAAATTATAACCAAAGATAACATCATATCCCGTTACATTATCATCCACCACCACAAAAGTGTTCGATGAGGTGGTGAATTCATTCGAGAGTTTTAATTGTAATTCAATTTCACCGTTAACAGGAAAAACTACTCCTCCTATACCCTTAACACCCGTATATGTAGAAGGTTGCAATGGAAACTAACTTATAATAAGTTTTATTGGTAATAAGACTTAGAAGCACCTGTATCCACCAAGGCTTTCAATGGTGTACTACTTTTACAACCTATAATATATATATATATATATACATATCACTAAAGCATCCTCTGTAGGATTAATGATATTCGTAATATGGATAATATGATCATTTGCTTGACCTACATATGGAGTTTGGAGTGAGGATTGTTCCTCAATAACAATTGGAAAATTTGAAAATTTGGGTGATAAATTCGCAACAATAGAGGGATAACTTACTTTACCTTGTGGTTCCAATTCTTCGTGTTTATTTTCAGACAAATCTAGTGATTCATCCTCCAGAGGAGGCGCCGAAGGCTCCAACTGTGAAACATTTTCTAGAAGGGGTTCCTCGGAACTACACTCGTCCACATTTTCAAGTGTGGCTGTTGGTAATTGTGACCCATCAACTACCATAATCGGGTTTTTATTTTCAATTCTCTGTCGCTGGGGTTTCGGTTTCAAATACACACCCTTTTCTTCACCCAGCTTTTCTAGAGGCTCTGTGGGTGGGTTAATGTCCACAGAGCTGTCTAGTTTCAACCCTGTTTAGTTACTTTTGGCTGAACTCGTTGTGGACAATTGATTCCCAAATGTCCACCACTACAGATAGGACATCCCTGAGTATCTTCTTTCTGTGGTTGGTGTCCTTTGACTTCGGTTGGGACATTCCTGGACGACGTGTCCGTCGGCTTCACATCGTACACATTTGTTTTTGAAAGTATAGCAATCATCTGCAACATGTCCCCTTTTCTCACAAAACCGACACTGGTCGCAACCGACATTCTCGAACGTCATGGCCAGATTTTTTACAATTATTACAAATTGAAGGAGGGCCCGTATTTTGATGATTATTAACTGGAGGTCTATTTGCTGGAATATTTGCCGTATTTGAATAATCACGATTTCCATTCGTATTTGCTTCATTGTTAGTATAGCGACCAGATGGAGTGGGAAACCTAGGTGGTTGAGCGATTTGATGTGAGAAATTGTTTACGTAAGTTGGATTATTACAGGTACCTGAGCACTGCGGGTTCGGAGGTGACATAAAAGATGTCAAACTCTCGGGAGTTTGGATAGATTTCGTATATCAAACTTAATCGTGCCACTGTTGCCTTCACTGTAGGGGACAGGACATCGTAAACAAGGGGAGTACTGAACCTTTCGAGTGTGTTGAAGCTACATTCAACATCCCCGATGATTCAGCCAAAGTGGATTGGGACATTTTTGACATAATAGGAGTAACAGATGTCATCAAGCTTGCTGGTTGGCTAGCCAACAATCCTGATGCCTCTGTTATGGATGTGGAGATGGAAGTGGATATTCCGAATTCGTCAACCGTCGTTTTTACTGCCGCGCGCATGTCGCCCGATATTTCGCTTTTATTTTCCGACATTTCTCGAATCGAACGCCACGAACGATAATTTAATTAATCGGTAAATGTTAAATAGACAGGATATTAGAATTCTTTATGTATAATTTTTTTTTTGAAGACAGTAAAGGACATCCAAACAACAAAGTAGAGAACAATCAAGAATTATAGGATTAGGAAAGCTAAACTAAGTGTGGAGTTGATGCTTTAGTGAACTACCAGTTACTTAATAGTAAATGATTTTAACAAAAGAGATAGATGAAAGAGAAAGCGAAAGAGAAAAGAGAAAAAGTAGCAGACAAACAAAGGGTAGACTCTCACGAGAACTACGCTCTGCTACCAATTATGTAAAATAAATAATATTATTTGTAATTGAACATCAGTATAGATAAGTAAGGAAAAAAAAAGAAATAAAATGAAAAGTAAATAACTCACACAACACCAACCAAAGTCCTGTAAAAGTTTAGAGATGGAGACTTAGAGGTTCCGGGCTTTTCACATAAAGCCAGTAAGAGCTCAGACCCTCTTTCACACTGCCACTTCTTCTCTCTTTTATGGCTTTTAATTAATCTTGAGGAAAGTTTCAGAACATTCGGCAATATCACTCAAAAAAAATAATAAACAGAATTAGAATTAAAGAAACAAAACAAAATAAAAGAAAATTTGAATAAGATCAATTATAAAAAATGTGAATTACCTCAGAATAAGTCTGTGATCAGACACCTAATATAGATTACATTAACTTTAACACACACTTAATTTTCATTATTTAAGAAATATAAATAAAAAGGGGAATAATTTAACAAATAAACCAGTTACGGTTTCTTAGTTTAATAAGAAAGATTCAAAAAAAATATATAGTGTACAATCTCAGAGAATATCCTTTTATTAATACAATCAATATTATTTTATTTAATGAACGTAATACACAGTACAAAGGACACAAATTTTTAACTTTCTTTATGAAGACAAGATCTAGGTAATTGTTTTTATAACAAGGGAAAAAAACTGTATCTTTATTTGTGTTATGTAGAAAGAAAACTGTAGCTTGAATTTGTGTTATGTAAGGGAAAACTGTAGCTCAAAAAAACTGTAGTTTGCTTTTATGTTAGGTTATGTACTGACTGTTTTTAAACTTAAAATTTAATATTTAATATATATAAACAAAAATTTTACCTTAATTCTACCTATTCTAAATATGTCATTCAATGAGCATGCTCCAAGCAATTTTTATTTTTCATTCAATCAAAAAAATATAGAGAACCACAATTTTATCTATAATATTTGTGTTAATGTGACATACACGAATTATTATTACTGAGCACCAAAGATATTTATATTCATGTAACACCAAAATTAAATAAACATTCTAATTTCGTAAGTTCATAGAACAGAATATTCAAACGGCTTTACATATAAATTTAGTTTATTGGTACACAATTATATTAAAAATTTTTTTTACTAATTTATGCAAACTTTCACCTTCATTTTTCTTTTTGTCTATTAACAGACTTGAGTTGTTCTATTCTATTTACGAGCACTTTGCACTTTGGAGTCTTTCTTTCCCACTTTTCAACCCTAGGAAGGTTGAATTTAAACAAACTGAGTAATCACTCCTTGGCCGTGGACCTATAGTGAAGTTACACATAATCAATAACCTACCATATACTTATATGATTATTATTTTATGACATGTATTTCGTTCAATTATGTAAAAAGAGTAATAAATGAAAAAAAATGGCAATTTACCCCTGGTTAGCCAGAGGTTTTATGTAGTTATAAAACCTGTTTCCTTTTACAAGTCAAGTTGGTGGGATTGGGCAGATGAGGACAGACAGATCTAAAAATTATAAAATATAAGCCAATAAATTACTGGTACTGACTAATTATCCAAAGAAAACAAAATGTATAGAACCCTTCCTACTGTTAAGTGTAAAACACAATTCATCCACGTCACACAATCTCTCAAAGGAAGAAGAAAGGAATTGTACAAATTTGTAGCTCTAAAATATAAAAAATCTTCACAGGTGTATTTCGTACTATACTAACAACCATTTAATAGAATTAGTGGAGTATCTGAAACAAGAACAAGATTCCAAATATTAGGATATTACATCCTCCACATATATATATACATATATACCATATATATATATATATATATATATATATATATACCATATACTTTGTTCCTTTGGCAGGTTTTCTTCTCTCTCTATAACAACCATACTATATGTATATCTATATATATCATACCCACCATATACACCGCCTCATACCTCTTTCTATATCTCTATATATATATACCATCATAACATATATATATATATATATATATATATATATATATATATATATATATATAATATATAATAATATATATATATATATATCGTCATACAAAGCAACCTATTATCCCATTAGATTTCAGGCAATCTTCGCCTTTACATATGTCACCAATGTTTTTCTCTACCTTTCGAAGCTTTAAACAGGCACACACATGCTTTTGTACGTGTTGATCAGATCAAAGAAAACATTAGAAGCTCCTTACCCTGGACCTTTTCTTGACAATCCCGTCACAATACACACACACACACACACACACACATACACACACATACCATACCTAATAGGACATTCACATGTAGTTCAGCTAAATTTTAAACTGAAAAAAATATTATATTCAAAAACTTTTCGATTCAGTTTGTAATAAGCAATCTAAGGAAAATATCTCACACCCACACACCACTCCATCTCCTAAAAATAGTTTCCGAAAACAAAATTTCGACACAGCTTTATTCAATTTCATTTTTAAGACATGTAATTTTAAATCAAGGCCTCAGCCCTACATTGCCCCTCCTACGGAGGAGCAAAGCCGCTTTCACCCCTTTCGGGGTGACCTCAAATGGAACTTCAAGAAATTTTGTTAATGATAGCAATTTTATTCATATGTAAGGCATGTTAGATATGCTATTTTTTATGTTATAAACATTAAAAGAATAAATCTACGTTGTGAACTTGCATAAAAACTTATTTTATGTAATGTTAGAGTCGTATGTTTGCTTAAATATGACTTGAATCAATTATAGTTTGCTAAATTAGCATTGGTATGTTACAGGTTTGTTAGAAAATGGGAGATATGCTAAATTTTATGGTAAATTTTATGGTAAATTTGCTACTGCTTACAGTTTATTCATCGATCAGTGTAATATTTATTTTATTAATAAATTTTTCTAAGTTCTGGTAAATGTTGGCCACGTTAGTGTAAATTAGCAGTATTTTACTTAGTTAGGTGAACATTGTTGTGTTATTTTTACTTTACTATTCTTAAGCTGTTAGCTACGGCTATGTTAGCTGCTTATTCGTTCTTAAGGATTGCTAGCTTCGTTTTTGTGCATAATGTTTTTAGTTTAGGTGATATAAAATTAGTTTTACAGATGCTAAAAACTTTGTTATGTTACTACATTAATTTTCACTATTTAATAAAGTACCTAAAGGAATACCTCTCTCACCGAGAGAAGGTTGAAGGATAAGACCTATGGGTAACACATATTGGGGGAGGCAGCTTAAAATTTTATAAAGCTTATATATATATATATATATATATATATATATATATATATATATATATATATATATATATATATATATATATATATATATATACTGCTGCTCTTCTTATAACTATATCTATAACTATATATATACATATATATATATACCATATATAAGAAAGACATAAAACTGGAAACATTTGTATGGATAATTCTAAATGATTATTATTTAAAAAATATTTTATTAAAACAATAGAATATCAAATACAATATCCAATAATGGAAAAATTCCCAATATAGAGCAGTTGTATTGATATTATTAAAAGTAATTTATTGAAATATTCCACAATTTATTAACCTATTTTTGAATAAAATAATCATAATTGGCAAAACACAAATTTTCTGTGTACCCTCATCACCCAACCATTCAGTTAACCTGTGATCTTTATAGTGCTTCCGCTGCCAAGTCTTGATCCAGCAGAGAGTACTGAAAGTATCTACTGTATGGTGATTGCCTGGTTTTAGGAAATTGTATCCATCAAGCCTTTTCGTCAGTGGAAAGAAAGGTTGCTCTCCCTTTAGGCTTGGGGACATAAAATCTTTGTTCTATACTCATTTTCTTGTCCTTCTAATTTTATTTTAGTTCAGTTCTTTTGTGCTGCACTCTAGTGATAACTATGATGAAACTGCTGCCATCTTTGATATCGATTGTTATGATATATGGAAAGGATCTTGATATGTAATGTAACTAGGTGTTTCAACAGCCCTATTAAAAGAAAGTTATAAGAATCCAGATGCACGGAGTTATTAAGGATCTTCTCCAGAACTCCATGGGATTTGCTGCTGGATCGCTTCTTTTTTACCTTTAAAAAATCTGATATTCATATCAATTCTAATTCATATTGTTTCTGTTCCAACTTCTTTGTACTCATCTGTTCGTTTTCTTTCTGTATTTGATGTGTGAGGTTTAGACATATCAAAGGTCTTGGTTGGAGCATTTACAACTAAACTCCTAACATCATAGAAGGTATTTCTGTTGATCATGTCTGTACCATTAGTTGAAGCTTGTTTCCATACCATGAACTAGTATGACACTTTCCTTGTGGCGTACATTTCACTTCAATGGAAAAGTTCTAATGTACATCATTTAATTAAAAATGCTCCATAAACACTCTAGTGTACTTGATGTTCAGATATCTGGTCTGGCATAGGCTTAGGATGTTTGGCGTTGATTTTCTTAACTCGCGAAAAACGTAATAATATCCTTTATAGTTCCCACACCCTTAAATTTATGGTATTTGTGTTTAATCATTCACTACTAAATTTTGTTTGCTTTGCGAACAGCAATGAAGAACAAACAACATACTTTTATCTAATCTTTGCTCCGGACATTTTGCCTTCTTCTTTGCTGGAACACTCTTTGAACAATATCAAACCCCAAGTCACACTTCTAGTTGGACATATTTAGTCATTAAATGTGTGCTTTTGAAAATGGTTTTGCGTCAAGCTTAAAAGCTCTAATAATAAATTCCTCTTTGACTTCCTCGGACTCTTTGTCGACGAAGTAGCTTTTGTAACTATGGAAATTGTTCCGTTCCAAGAAATATAGCGGTTCATCTGCTAGTAAGCGCACGCTTCTTTTACCTTAATAACGATACTTTCCTTTATAGTAGTACCACTTAAATCAATTTTTTATTCTGAATCTGAACTGATTGGTATGTGGTATTTTTCTCCCTTTTCAAAATGCCTTTCCAATGACTGATCTCCGGCATCCTGTGCAGCACAGGTGCAGCACTCCCACAGTCATGATGCGCCACCCAGATCATGTCTAAATGTCCTTCTGTGAAATTATTGGGGATAATATTTTTCTTTCTTTCTATGGTTTTCACCAGATCACTGGTTAGAAAACAATTCACCTGGCATCCTGTAAATGAATCTTTTAAACTGTAGCAGTTTCTTATCTACGTTTGTGCTGTCCTTACAAACCGCATGGTTTTGTCTTTACCTTTAGAAGGCCTTGTGGCAGACTTTTAGTTTCAGTGCTTTGCTGGTAAAATATAATTGTGTTTGGTAATATAATTCCTAAATTTGAAAAAGTGTTCCACTATTATTTTACCAAAATAAATCAACAATGTCTACAATGTATTATATTTATTCTCTCTACTAAAAGAAATCATTTCAATGTCCTGACCATCGAGGTTGCTGACCTAGATTGGCTGGTTCTTCATCATGCGAAATATGCGAAGTAGGAGAGTTGCCTCTTGTGTAGTCTTGGTTGAATTATTTGTATGTTCTTCGTTTTCACCGCTACGATTTCCAATTTTCTGAGTTCTTCCTTTTTCAAATTTACCGCAAACAATATATATATATATATATATATATATATATATATATATATATATATATATATATACCATATATATATATACCATATATAACATATATATATATATATATATATATATATATTTTATATATATAACACATATATATATATATATACTCATACATATATAAAGTGCTCAACCAACTATACATATATATATATATAAATACCATATATATATATATATATATATAATAACATATATGTATATAATATATACTATATATATATATATATATATATATATATATATATATATATATATATATATTTATATATCGAAATCAA
>JABUQX010144172.1:2500-13365 GCA_015478945.1 Trachelipus rathkii
TTTAGTATATATATATATAAATATATATATATATATATATATATATATATATATATATATATATATATATATATATATATATATATATATATATATATATATATATATATATATATATATATATATATATATATATATATATATATATATATATATATATATATATTATAATATATATATATATATATATATATATATATATATATATATATATATATATTTATATATATATATATATATATATATATATATATATATATATATATATATATATATATATATATATATATATATATATATATATATATATATATATATATATATATATATATATTATATATATATATTATATTAGTGATGGGACGATTAATCGGAATCGGCATCGGAATCGGAGGAATCGGCTGTTTTTCAGGAATCGGAATCGGAATCGGAATCGGCAAAATTATACCGATTCTTTGACCGATTCTTTGGTATACAATCTGAAAATAATTTTTATTCGATCTTTACGAGATTTCAAAGACAATATTTCGAAGTCTGCCGTATTGATTTTTAATTTCAGTTCTTCCTTAATTCTATTTAATTAAAGAAAACTGGATTGAGCGGCGCATCTTTACGTAGAGCCTAAGATATCATGTTAGGATTTTCAGACAGGCAGACATTTGGCAATGTTTCGTTAGTCATGTTATGTAATATGTTTTGATAATTATATACCCGTGAACTCGTAAGTGAGCAGTGAAATATTTGCCTTGTAGGCTTGTAATAATTGGAGCTATTGAATATAAATGCTATCCTTCGAGTTTCACCTTTTCACGTATCTCACACAGCATCTAATATAAGTGATTGTCTTCAAAATGTTATGGAAGAATTCAATATTCCTGCTAATAAAATTCATGTTATAGTAAGGGATAACGCACCTAATATGGCTGCAGGAGTTACACAAGCAGGATTCCAGAAATTACCTTGCTTTTTACACTCTTTGACACTAGTTCTCAATGATGCCATATTTGAACAAAGAGACGTAAAAAAATATATCCATATGCAAACAAATCGTAGGTCATTTTAATCACTCGCCCCAAGCTATTTCCAAGTATGAAGAATATCAAACTAGATTTAATTTACCACAGCACAGATTTATTCAGGATATACAAACCAGATGTAATAGCCAGTATCATATGCTTTCAAAAATTTTTGAACAAAAGACGGCTCTCATTTCATATTGCAGTGATCATTCAAAACCTGTATGCTTAGAAACAATGGAAAGTTCTTGAAAAATTGCTAAAAATACTTAAAAATTTTGTTGATTGTACAAATTTATTGAGCCACAAGGAATCAATGGCATCGGCAATAATCCCAAATATGAAAATGATTTGCATTTTTTTTAAAAGAGTCAGAAAAAAGAACTATTTGAGGGACTTGGGTCTACAGTATCAGCATGGAAAAATTCAGTAAAAAAATAGATTCAGCATTTACTTTACTGATAAGAATCTTGTGCTTGCTACCTATCTTGATCCACGCTTTAAAATTACATTCCTTGAGGATGATTATAACAATATAAAAGTGGAAGATATTCTTAAGCAATGGATGTGCGAAGATATATGTTGCATAAAGGAAAGGAAAACAGTTTCCACTACTTTAAACCAATTTTCAGATTGAGCCACAAGGAATCAATGGCATCGGCAATAATCCCAAATATGAAAATGATTTGCATTTTTTTTAAAAGAGTCAGAAAAAAAGAACTATTTGAGGGACTTGGGTCTACAGTATCAGCATGGAAAAATTCAGTAAAAAATAGATTCAGCATTTACTTTACTGATAAGAATCTTGTGCTTGCTACCTATCTTGATCCACGCTTTAAAATTACATTCCTTGAGGATGATTATAACAATATAAAAGTGGAAGATATTCTTAAGCAATGGATGTGCGAAGATATATGTTGTATAAAGGAAAGGAAAACAGTTTCCACTACTTTAAACCAATTTTCAGATTTTTCTCATTTATCAACAGAATGGGGCGAAAAAAGTGATACTGAAGATAATAGTTTTAACTTCAGTTTTGAAAGTTGTTTTTCGGAATTTAAAGAGAAAAAGACTTTAAAAACAGCAAAGAAACTCATTCCTAAGGAGAAAGACACATATATTGAAAAAATTGAAGATGTTATAAAAGTAGAAATCAGCCAATATAAAAATATGAAACTTATTAAAAATTCAGAAAGTCCCTTACAATGGTGGTCATCGAATAAAGGAACCTTTCAGCATTTGGGTGTCCTTGCTAGAAAATATTCAAGCTCGTCCCCTTTTCCGTGGAAAGTGAAAGACTCTTCAGAATTGGAGGATCAATTTATTCTCCTAAAAAAATCGGATGCACTCAGAAACGGGAGAAATGTTAATGTTTTTGCACTACAACTTAAGAGTCATGATTTAACTACAAATAATAATGATAATTTTGCTTCAAGATCTTACTTTTAGTAAATTAAAGAAGGAATTTTTTTTAAACAAAAAATGACAAAATTGTTCATTTATTGTAAGATTTTTAAATATTGCTATTATTTTTCAGTGGTTAAATAAATAAAAAGGTAATTAACTAATTATTTCTTTAGCAAAGATAAAATATAAGAGAATTCTATAACATTAATTTATAAGGTTTTAAATATCTAAAATTAGTTGATTTAGCAAAATTAGACATATATATATATATATATATATATATATATATATATATATATATATATATATATATATATATATATATATATATATATATATATATATATATATATATATATATATATATATATATATATATATATATATATATATATATATATATATATATATATATATATATATATATATATATATATATAAATATATATATTATAAAAAAAATATATATATATATATATATATATATATATATATATATATATATATATATATATATATATATATATATATATATATATATATATATATATATATATATATATATATATATATATATATATATATATAATGAAATGAATCGGAATCGGAATCGGCACTTTTGACTGGTATCGGTATCGGAATCGGCATCGGCGAGATATTTAGAATCGTCCCATACTAAATATATATATATATATATATATATATATATATATATATATATATATATATATATATATATATATATATATATATATATATATATATATATATATATATATATAAATATTCATTTATAAATATATATATAGAACATATATATTTATATATATATATATATATATATATATATATATATTCACTGATAAATTAACTTTGTAGCGTAGCTACTAATCTATCTTAATATCCACCGGGTTTGGGTTTATGGACATCAGGTGCGTGTTGTTGACACGGCACACATTTCCAATATCCCGGTGCGGTGCTGTGCGGTCGGGTACGGAAATTTGCTATTTTGGGCAACAATAAATCATGTGAAACATATATATATATATATATATATATATATATATATATATATATATATATATATATATATATATATATATATATATATATATATATATATATATATATATATATATATATATATGTGATAAAAAATGATTATAAAAAGCCCAATGCGACTCGTATACAAATACACAAACACGCAGAATCACAAGTTTCTTCTTGTTATTTAGGCCAATTTTAAACTGTCAGGTTAAATACAAACACTACAAGTTTCTTTAAGTTTACCTCATAATTCTATATATATATATATATATATATATATATATATATATATATATATATATATATATATACATAAGTTTATATGTATATATATATATATATATATATATATATATATATATATATATATATATGAACTTATGAGTTTCATGGCGCAGATAAATGTTTTTAAACTTTTTTTCCATATATTGTTAGTATATGATACTAGCAATTAATTAAGATGCTGATGAGAAAGATACGAAATTTGGAAATATTAAAAATTTAATAATAAAGTAAGCAAAAACGTTCATTTTGCATGAGAAAGAAAACGGGATTTTAGTGCTAATACGTGAAAGAATTTAAGGTAACGTAAAAAATAATGTTTGTGGGTAAAATACGTTCCATATTGTTTATATATATATATATATATATATATATATATATATATATATATATATATATATACATATATATATATATATATATATATATATATATATATATATATAAATAGATTCTGTCATACATACATAACAAACATATATCATAACCTCAACTTAGAGGTAGTAAACAAACATATCATAACCTGAACTTAGAGGGCAGTAAACCGCAACCTAACCTATATGGATCGACGATGCAGTAAATTTCGACCTAACCTATATGGATATACTTTGCCGTAATAGATTTTTCTCTTGTTTTCGGGTAAGATTTTGGACTACAGAAAATATCCCAGAGACGTCGCTATGTCTCGGGCGCTGCCAAATGTACGATGCATAAAAAGTACGATATTATTAAATAATTATTTTTTATTTAAAATTTTTGATCCTGCTCATCAGCACTCAAATTTATTGTTAGTATCTTACATATATAAAAAAATATATATATATATGAAAAAAAGTTTAAAAAAAAAACATTTATCTGAGCAACATAAACTCATAAGGTTATATATATAAATATATATATAAATATATATATATATATACTATATATATATATATATATATATATATATATATATATATATATATATATATATATATATATATATATATATATATAAGTGTTTAGTGAATAGGGGATTGGGGATGGGTCTGTATTACCATTTTATTTTTTATCAAATATTTGTTTATTTACCTGTATGAAGGAAGCAGTCTGTTTGTTTTGTAGGTAAAAACAGCAAGAAGAAAAGGATAAATTGGAATCATTTAAATCCCTCAAAATACAGGGGTTTTTCTTCGCATCCCTTTTGGCTTCCCTCAACCCCATCGTGATACATCCCTCTTACTTATATTGTCTTCACTCCAATGAACCTCCAACGCCTACACACACACACAAACACATATATATATATATATATATATATATATATATATATATATATATATATATATATATGCTATATATATATATATATATATATATATATATATATATATATATATATATATATATATATATATATATATATATATATATATATATATCTATATATATATATATATATATATACCTATATATATATAGACCTGATAAAAATTTGTATATTTATTTATTGTTTCTGGAAATTCTTGGTAATAATAATAATAATAATAATAATAATAATAATAATAATAATAATAATAATAATAATAATAATAATAATAATAATAATAATAATAATAATAATAAATCTTACCTTTTTTATTTTAAGTTGATTAAACTTCCATTGAACAGTAAGATTTAAAAACAGTCACGTAATGTTTTATAGTCACTAAAATCGTTTAATAAAATCAGAATTTTTTTAAAAAGTTTTTGCTGTGCTATTTGTGGCTGATATTAAATTGATCAGTTATATATATATATATATATATATATATATATGTATATATATATATATATATATATATATATATATATATATATATATATATATATATATATATATATATATACTTTAATATATATATATATATATATATATATATATATAATAAAAATAATAATAATAATAATAATAATAATAATAATAATAATAATAATAATAATAATAATAATAATAATAATAATAATAATTAATATCACAATTGAATTTTTTAATATATATTCAGAAATATAAAATTTCCACTATTTTTGAGTCCCAAACAATCAAATAGATCACAAATTAACACTAAGAAAAAATCCTGTACAAAATAATAGTTCACGCTAATCATAATAGTAAAAATAAAATTAATATTGATAAATAAATTGTTTATATTTGTTATCAATATCGCTTTTAAGATTAGTAAAAATATAAAATAAATTTTTTTGAATCCGATTTAAATATTAAAATTATTAATTTTTAAAGTTTATGAACTAAATGTTTATTTTCTTTCTTTTGTTTTTTTGAAAGAACGCGTTCAATGAATGCAAATTTTTAAACCTGATGGGTTGAGATCTAAGATTAAACTACTCTAAACTACTCGTGTGGACTCTCCTGAGGCGGCAGGCAAGAGTTCAGCCAAGGACATGGAGTGAAAGGATACTCAACACTCGCGCTCGTTTTCAACTTATAAATTTTTTTTATCTCTTGAAAAATATAAAAATTTAAATTATTTTCAATACAGGTGAAAAACTTTGGTTTATTATTTGATAAAAAAAGGTTATAGTAACTTGCCTTTAACGTTCTTCATAGTAGGTTTGATTGGGTAAAATTTATACCTTTCGGGGAAGGGTAAATATTTATGTTTTAGGGGGTAAATAAATAGTTTGCGAGTTTTTTAATGATTTGAAAATATAAAAATTCATCATTATTAATTTGTTTGTTTTTTTATTTGTTTTTGTAAACAAAGTGTAAGGAGAGAGAGAGAGAGAGAGAGAGAGAGAGAGAGAGAGAGAGAGAGAGAGAAGAGAAGAGAGAGAGAGAGAGAGAGAGAGAGAGAGAGAGAGAGAGAGAGAGAGAGAGAGAGAGAGAGAGTCGGAATATGGACAAAGTATACTTTCTTACCTATCGAATCGAGTACATTTGAAATATCGAAATATTTGAAATATCGATACATTTGAAATTTTGAAAAGAAGCTAGGAAAATGATAAAATACGAGTTTAATTTTAAATTTAGTGAAGCAACTTATATATATATATATATATATATATATATATATATATATATATATATATATATATATATATATATATATATATATATATATATATATATATACTACTATATAACTATATATATATATATATATATATATATATATATATATACTATATATATATATATATATATATACTATATATATATATATAAACCTACAGAAAAAACCAATTGCATATTTGAAATCAGCGTATAGGCTTATTATAAAAATGTAAAAAAAAAAAAAAAAAAAAAAAAATATTTTTCATAAATAAAATATCTCGAAAGTACGACACTTACAGAAAAACCAATTACATATTTTGAATCGCGTATTAAGCTTATTACAAAAATGTAAAAAAAAAAATTAATAAAAAAAATAAAAATTAGGGGGCTCGAGCCGAGGGGACAGAGGGGGGGACGTTTCCATACCCCGTAGGGGGCAGGAAAACCCGCGACACGCCCAAATACAAGAGCAGGGGGTTCCAGGGCCCTCCGGAGAAGAGTCACTACCCTGTCGTTCCCCAGGCCGAACACCCCATTCTCTTTGCGGCGGTTTACCTGGGTATTCCTTTAGTTAAAAAAAAAAAATTTAAAACTGACGGAATCGTAATAAAACGTAACTGGTCCTATATTTTTTTGAATCATGTCCCCACTTAAATTGATTATTAGGATCATATACTAGAAATATATATAAAAAAAAAAAAACGAAAAAAAAAAAAACAAAACTGACGGAGTCGTAAATCGAGGTCCAATTCACGTGTACATGTTTGACAACGGAAAAAAGAACTTTTCGCCTTTTCTCTTAATTAATGTCACATTCAATATTGCATGCGTTACATTTCTTATTCGTCACAATTAATTGGAAATATTGCAAAAAACTTAAAAGTGACCAGTCACTTGAACAAATTTCGTATATGTCACATTCATTTCTGCTAAATACTAATAATTTACTGAGTAAAAATATAAATTTATAGTTTAATTTTTTTTGTAAATAAATTGAAGCTACTTTTTTCTCATTTTTTGGTGTTTTTTATTTTCTTTTAAATTTAACTTCTATTCACATTAAAATAAAAATTGTTTTTATAATCTTTATCGATATATAATCGATATACAGTAAAATTAACAATCATACGATAGGTAAGAAAAGTAACCTTTACCGTCGGAATAATACCTATTTACTCTAATCACTCTCCCTTTATTAAAATTTGAAAAACTTTTTTACATTTCTGTAAAATGTAAATGATGAACACAAGATATAAAGGTTTTTTAAAGTTAAAAATGATGATTGACACTTGAGATCATTTATTGTGTGTGTGTTATGAGTATTGGTAGTATTATTGTGTGTGTGTGTATTATTATTATTATTAGTAGTAGTAGTAGTAGTAGTAGTAGTAGTAGTAGTAGTAGTAGTAGTAGTAGTAGTAGTAGTAGTAGTAGTAGTAGTAGTAGTAGTAGTAGTAGTAGTAGTTGTATTCAATAAATAGTATTTTGCTATATTAATTATTATGAATTTTCTCAATTATTCAAGCAAGACTAAACATTGAAAATACAAACGCCTACACGTACCTGCACACACACACACACACACACACACACACACACACACACACACACACACACATATGTACACACACACACACACACACACACACGCACACACACACACACACACACACACACGTCTTATATATATATATATATATATATATATATATATATATATATATATATATATATATATATATATATATATATATATATATATATATATATATATATATATATATATATATATATATTATATATATATATATATATATATATATATATATATATATATGCTGCTCTCATATATATATATATATATTATGACCTGTTATGTTTTACGCCTCCGTCAGTTTTGTTTTTTTTTTATTTATTTTTTAATATATTGATAGTATATGATACTAACAATGAATTTAAGTGGCAACGATCGTGATTCAAAAGTTTTAAATATTTTAAATAATTTTTTTAAAAAACGAAAAAATATATTAGTGGAAAAAAATGTAACGAAAATGTGAGATAGGGAAAGAAATTATGTTTGAGGGTATTTTTAAACGCATAAAAAAATTATGAAAAAACAGTATTTGTTATATATTTAGACAATTTAAAATTTTAAAAAAGAAAAAGAAATACTAAATATTCTTAGAAATAAATAAAACATATAATGAATTAAATAGTGATTATTTAAGTTATCCAAATTATTATTTTTGAAAAAGTATAAAAATAATGTACGATATTTTGACTATATGCAAAGTTTACCTATATGGCAGAAAGCCTAAGGCTAAAAAATCTGAAACTCTATGTTGAAAATTTAAAGCGGTGTACGTGTGAGTGAATATAAATTATTTGTTAAAATGTCAGTTAAATTTAATTTATTAACTTTACACGACTTAATTAAAACATAATTAGATGCTGCAATATTTTGCAAAAATATAAAATAATTCCAAAAAATAAGAAATGCAATAAAAAACACAACGTGGCAATAAAGTGCAAAGATAATAATGTTATATGGTTTTGGAAATTGTGAAGAAAAAAAGGTTTCAGTAGAGGGTTGAAATCTGTAAGAAAAGGAACGTGGCTTGAGAATTCTAAACTGCCTCTAAAGAAAATAATTTTGTTCATATATTGTTGGACGGAAGAGCTAACTTCCGTAAAATTTTGTGAGAAACAGTTAGAAATATCCCGTTGTACTACAGTAGATTATAACAACTATCTTCGCGAGGTAATGAACGTTACGTAACTTTATCGATATTTACCTAAAATAACGTATCCTAAAGTAACCAATGTAACCTAACCTATCACAACCTAAGGTAACCTAACCTAATATATCACAACCTAAAGTAACCTAACCTAACCTAAGGTAACCTAATCAACGTAACCTAACCTAACAACCTAAGGTAACCTAACCTATCACAGTCTAATGCAACCTAACCTAACGTAATCTAACCTAACCTATCACAACCTAAGGTAACCTAACATTATATATATATATATATATATATATATATATATATATATATATATATATATATATATATATATATATATATATATATATATATATATATATATATATATATATATATATATATATATATATATATATATTAAAGGTTTGTGCTGATACAATAATAAAAGAAGGTACTATAGGAAGAGAAGAAAAACAGTGGAAATAGATGAGATATTTTTCGAAAAGAAAAGCAACAAAGAAAGAATCCTTGCAGGTGTTCGGTGGTATTTGCAGGGAGACAAAAGAGGTGTTCCTCTTTGCAGTTGCAGACAGGAAGGAGGAGACTCTATTAAACTGCATAAAAGCCAAAATAGAACGTGGCACAAGAATAATTAGTGACTGTTTTGCGCCATATAATAATATAAAAAAAAAAATTGGAGGATACGAATTTACCCAAGAAATAGTAAATCACTCTCAAAATTTCGTTGACTCAAAGACGAATGCAGTTAATTGAAAATACTTTGGTTTTTATTGAAAAGACGAAATAAAAGATAATGTGGCACAAATAGAGAGATGATAGATTCATATTTATGCGAGTTTATGTGGAGGAAAAAACATGACGAAAATCAGTATTTCGAGGAAATCTTTAAAAAATATTGCAAATTTCTAAGCTAATAATAATAATAATAATAATAATAATAATAATAATAATAATAATAATAATAATAATAATAATAATAATAATAATAATAATAATAATAATAATAATAATAATAATAATAATAATAATAATAATAATAATAATAATAATAACAGACCTGTTATGTTTTCATAAAAAAAGAAGAAAGATAATAATAATAAAAAAACGTAAGTAGTTAGCCTTTTTTAACAATTTTCTTTTATTTTAGGGGTATTTACAAGTAAAAATTCTATTTTTCAAGCCTTTATACACTTGGTCCGTAACTGCCAAACGTACGTTGCTTAAAAAAGTACGATTCTATTGAATATTAACATCTTTTTGATATTTAAAACTCTTTAATTCTGTTCGTTCCCTCTAAATTCATTGTTAGTATCATATACTAACAGTATA
>JABUQX010144173.1:5000-10000 GCA_015478945.1 Trachelipus rathkii
TGCTATGTTGTTTCTGAAAAATTCTAAAACAGAAAAACTTATTATAGTCACCAAAAATGTATTACACATTTGTTCATGAAAAAGCGATAATTGCTCGCATACAATATCGAAATATAATTTTCAGATTATGGATTCTGAAAACTTTACAATGATGAGAGATGTTAGACCTGAGACAGGTTAAGCCTAAGAGAGGTTATGCCTAAGATATTTTGCGCCTAGTACTTTAAACTTACAGATTAAGTTATCCAATATAAGAACATGTGTTTTGAAGTGTAATTACAAAAACAAATAAAATTGTTTTAATATTGTTTTGTCTATTATAATATCCAGGGAAAAACAACACTATATAAGAATTGATCAAGTCAATAGTTAATTAATTGCAATAATAATTATAAAACTTTAATGTTATAATTTCGTGAGAAAATCTAGAAACTTTAAACCTTCCAAGAAAAAAACAGCAATCACTAATCCAAAGTATAAAAAAGATATTTTACTTGGAATTCTTCAAAAGTATCTAAGTTTTAGTTTTAAATTTTTTTTTTTTCATTTCTTCTCTTTTTTCCGTGTTTGGATTTTTGGTTTTCCGTTGAACTTATATATATATATAGCATAGAAGAAAGATAGAGTTATATATATATATATATATATATATATTATATATATATATATATATATATATATATATATATATATATATATATATATATATATAAAGATGATATTTAGTGCTGTTTAAAATTAAAGTATTTAAGCCATAACAAAAAAAAAAAAAAGATAATAATATTAGTGATTTAAAAATTGCTTTAAATGTGCTTTACAATTCTTTTATATATAAAAAATTTAAAGAATCATAATCATTTGAATGAATAGTTTTCCCACCCTTTAATTGTTTATTTTATTTAAATTTATGAAAACTCGTACTATTTTTCCAGTCTTATTTTTTTATTGTTGAAATTGATCCTTTCTCTATCAAACTTGTAAGTTTTGAAGGAGTATTTGTGTGGAAGATTAAGTCCCAACTTCCATAAACGAAACAACAAGGTTTTTTGAGGCGTTGAAAAAAAACATATTATTTTTTGTCTCCAAACTGAGACACGAAAAAGAGCTGAGGTCAGGTGTTCCAAGGTCAAGGTCACCCTCTGAACCTTAACTATTTGCTACTGAAAGGAGTAATAAAGGGGGGTAGGGTCATCCTCATAAGTGTGGAGACGAGACTGAAATATATATATATATATATATAAATATATAAATACATATATATAAGAGAGGTGGGATAGAGGAGTATATATATATATATATATATATATATATATACAGCAGTGAAGATATATATATATATATATATATATATATATATATTTATATATATATATATATATATATAAATATATATATAGGCTATATGAAGTAGCATGATTAATGAGTGAGTTTGAATGAATAAAATGGTTCTTTGTTGCTCAATTTGTGAAAGAGAATAAAACATAAAAGGATTTAAATGTTTACAATAAAAATTCATCTTTATTCAACTTTATCACTATTGAGTTCAACTTTTATTAATAGTGCAAATAAAAGCTCTCTCCCTATAATTAGTAATAATAGCAGTAGTAGTAGAAAATAACAGGAAAAATCAATAATGATGCAACGGTACATACATGCACACATGGACACATACACAATAACAATAATATTATAGTAGTAGTTTTATTATTATTATTATTATTATTATTATTATTATTATTATTATTATTATTATTATTATTATTATTATTATTATTATTATTATTATTATTATTATTATTATTATTATTATTGTTATTATTATTATTATTATTATTATTATTATTATTATTATTATTATTATTATTATCGTTTTACTGAAATTTCTTTTGATTACATCACGCACATACACACATTGAAATATATATATATATATATATATATATATATATATATATATATATATTTATTTATATATATATATATATATATATATATATATATATATATATATGTTTTTTATATATATATATATATATATATATATATATATATATAGTGGTGGGCACTAGTCCGTTACTCCGTTACTCCGTTACTAACGAAGTTACTCTTTTTTGTAAGGGAGAAGACTCGTTACTTTTCTTTAATATAATGGACTAAGAAATCGTAACTTTTATGGTCAACTCGTCACTCGTTACTTTATATTCGGTCTCGAAATATATATATATATATATATATATATATATATATAGCAGTTAGTTATATATATATATATATATATATATATATATATATATATATATATATATATATATATATATAAATATATATATATATATATATATATATATATATATATATATATATATATATATATATATATATATATATATATATATATATATATATATATATGTGTAAAAATATTTATATATAAAAATTTATATATATATATATATATATATATATATATATATATATATATATATATATATATATAGTATATATATATATATATAGCTGTATATATATATATATATATATATATATATATATATATAGAACCTTATCGGTTAATGGTGCAGAAAAATGTTTTTTTTTTAACTTTTTTTCATATATTAGTAGTATATGATACTAGCAATTTCCTGTACCATACAATTTCCTCTAAAAAATTTCATATGCAAAACCATCCTTTTCAAAAGTGTTAATTGAATACTAATCTTACGTCAGTTATTATGTGTTTCCCTAGTAACTTCCATATCTCAACGAATATGAATAAAACTATAACTGCAGACTGTACCCATTCTGTGAAAGTACTCGTGTTGCTGACTGTACCCATTCTGTGAAAGTACTCGTGTTGTTCTCTATAATATCTAAGCAAAAACAATTCACTTTACTTGTAAGAAAACTTTCCATAAATTTAATAAAATAAACTTTTGGAAATATATATTCATAAGAAAGGAATTTCAATAAAGTTTATTAACATTAATGAAATTAAATAAAATTAATAAAGTAGTAAATAAATAATTACTTCAAATTTGAAATAAAATTAAATTTACTTAATATAAATATTGTTCCTGTTGGACTAAGTCTTCCGTGCAACGAAATATTTTTTCTTTATCCAAAATATTTAAGCATAAATTAATAAATTTAAATTTTGCATAAATTGAGAATATTATCTCTCATGTGCAGCCACAGTTTACATTAAATGGAGTCAATATTAAAAGAAGCTTAATAGAGATAGCACTAAAGTCCTTAAGCGTTTGTCATCAATTAGAACAGAATAATTTATTATTATTATTATTATTATTATTATTATTATTATTATTATTATTATTATTATTATTATTATTATTATTATTATTATTATTATTATTATTATTATTATTATTATTATTATTATTATTATTATTCAGAATATAATGAATGATACTATGAATGCTTTCATTTCAACAACGTTAAAATTTTTGCTAATTCTATTAAAAAGAAGAATATTATGTCTATTCATTGGATAAATAAAATTTCAATAATATTTTATAAATCAAATTTTCGAGCAATTGGAATTATTTTAGGGGAGAATTTAATGGAAAGAGAAATAAATGAAAGGTTTTTGGAACTCCTAATATTGCAAATTAAAGATTATAGCCAAATTATTGTTTAAAAAATAAGGCAAATATTTAAAATAGCTTTGATAGAATAATTGAATGAAACTTGATATAATAATGTTTTCGCTGTGTAAAACATTACCGCTTTTAATTTGGTAGTGAAAATTTTAATAAAGAAATATAGTGTTGCCAGATTATGGACATTTATTTTCCGACGTTATATATATATATATATGTTATATATATATATAGATATATATATATATATATATATCATCATATATATATATATATATATATATATATATATATATATATATATATATATATATATATATATATATATATATATATATTAGTACAAAGATAGATATATATATGTATACATATATACATATATTATTATTATTATCCAATATATATATATATATATATATATACATATATATATATATATATTATTAAAGAAGATATATATATATATATATTATATATATATATATATATTATATATATATATATATTATTATTATTATATATATATATATATACATAACTCTAAATCCTAAGTTTACATTCCCTTTATGCATGTAACAAGGTGATTTAATTTTAAAGTTTGCCTTAAATTCAATGATGTTATAGAAGATATATATATATATAAGGTTGGTATATATATATATATATATATATATATATATATATATATATATATATATATATATATATATATATATATATATATACAGCAGCACCCCATTTTAGCCCACCTAAAAATGGACATAAAATTCTTAATTTTCAGACAATTTTGATGGGAATATAAGCACACCTCAGCTTTTTCTGACCTCTAAAACGTCGTTTTCGGGTGTTTTTCTGGTCTGAAGTCAGAATTATTTTTGAAAACCTATGTTTTTACATTTTTCGCTTACCAACTTCTACAATTTTTTCGAATTGATTTAAATTTGAAATATGCATAGATGGGTGAAATGCACGAAATAGTTTTTTGATTTTCTGAAATTTGTGCTCAGCAATGTCGAAATTCAAAACCTACATTTTTTTGTTTTTTTAAAATGAAAAATTGCGATATTTTTTCTCCTTATGCGATCAGGATGAAATTTTCAAAGCATTTGTAATCGGGGGAATTACACATTTTTTCATTTTGATAATTTCTTTGTAAATGCAGTAGATTTGGATTTGTTTTCGGAACAAATTTTCAGAAAAAAAAAAAATTGGGGGAAATTTTTACAATTTATTTTTAGAGTATACAAAAAATTATCTAAGTAAAAAAGATGTATCTTGCCCGACTATACAAGCCCTGAAAATTTAATGTTGATCGGATAGGCAAAAAAAAAAAAAAATGTCTATTTCCCTTTAGCAAAAAAAAATTGAAAAAAAGTGAAA
>JABUQX010144174.1:0-5000 GCA_015478945.1 Trachelipus rathkii
GTTGAACAGGGTTCTTTTGATTTGTGATTACTAGGTAATTTGTTTTTTGTAGATTTAGGGAGAGTCTGTTTGCCTCTACCCATGTTATAATGTTTTTAAGTTCATTATTTACTTTGTCGTTAAGTGTGTTTATATTACGGTCTGATATTAAGATTGCTGTGTCATCAGCATATTGAGAGTGTATTGAATTGTGACAATTTTGAAAGTCATTTGTATATATATTAAAGAATAGTGGCCCAAGTATGGAGCCCTGAGGGACACCGTGGGAAATTGAGGCAAGTGGGGATGATGTGTCTCCTAAGCTGACGTATTGTGTTCGGTCAGATAAGTATGACTGAAACCATTGTAGTGAACCATTTCTGATACCAAGTCTCTCTAATTTGTTTAAGAGTAGGTTGTGCGGAACTACATCGAATGCTTTCGAGAAATCTAACAGTAAAAGTACACATGTTTGTTTTTCATTTAGTGCTTTGTATAGGTTTTCAGTAAGGAATATCAGAGCATCCTCTGTGTTGCGGTTTTTGGTGAAGCCAAACTGATTTTGAGAGAGAAGCCCATTTACATGCAGGTAATTAGTAAGTTGAGCATGGACTAATTTTTCAAAGATTTTACCAGTTGTATGTAGGATTGAAATCGGACGAGAGTTTTTCGGAAGGAAGGTGTCAGAGCTCTTGGGAACAGGGATAACTTTTGCAATTTTTAAGTCAGTTGGATAGTAATGTAAGTCAATTGAATTGTTATAGAGAGAGGCTAAAATAGGTGAGATTTCTTTTTTGCAGTGTTTGTATATCCAGTTCGGGACACTCTGAAGGTCAGAGCCTTTATTCATGAGACCATTTATAACACACTCAACGTCAGAGGTTGATATTCTTTCGAATGCAAAGTTCTGCCCTTCGTGTGGTCTTAAATAGTCGGCAAAGACCCTCTCTGTTTCTGGAACTTCGGCTGCTAAAGCTGCCCCTACGGTAGTAAAGTAGGAGTTCAATTCATTGGCTATGCGTTGCTTATTCGTGACTATTTCATCACCTATTTTTAATTGTTCTATTTTTGTTTTTAAATGAATGAGTCACAGAAGATTTTACTCTTCTTCAGCGGGATTCGAACACTGGACCTCCGCGTTGCTGAGGTAACAGTAACCGGATGCTCTAACCACTAGGCCATCCACGTCCCCAAAAAAGAACGCTTCAAACTAATAATAATAATAATAATAATAATAATAATAATAATAATAATAATAATAATAATAATAATAATAATAATAATAATAATAATAATAATAATAATGATAATAATGATAATAATTATAATTATTATAATAATAATAATAATAATAATAATAATAATAATAATAATAATAATAATAATAATAATAATAATAATAATAATAATAATAATAATAATAATAATAATAATAATAATAATAATAATAATGATAATAATAATAATAATAATAATAATAATAATAATAATAGTAATATTATTATTATTATTATTATTATTATTATTATTATTATTATTATTATTATTATTATTATTATTGTGTATGGATAGTATTCTTTTTATTAAGATATTATTGTTATTTTTAATATAGAAAGATAGTTTTCCTTTGGTTTAAATTAATCAAACCATCGATTTCAAATCGCGCTTTACTTTTACCTTAAATATATATATATATATATATATGTACATATATACTTATATATCTATATTTCCATGTAATAATAATTATATCATAATATATCACGTATATGTATATCTAATAACTGTATATGTAATATGGAAATATTTTAATATTAATAATAATAATAATAATATATATATATAGATATATATAAGAATAATAATATATTTATGTATAATATATATATACTTTATGATATATATATATAAATTATAATATGTAATAATAATAATAATAATATATATATAAATAATAATAATAATAATACATATTATAATAATAATAATAATAATAATAATAATAATAATAATAAAAATAATATACGGTAATAATAATAATAATAATATAATATGTAACATATATTAATAATAATAATACTAATAATAATAATAATAATAATAATAATAATAATAATAATAATAATAATAATAATAATAATAATAATAATAATATGTATGTGTATGTATAATAATAATATGTAATAATAATAATAATAATATATGTAATAATATGTATATATATATATAATAATAATAATATATATATAATAATAATAATAATAATAATAATAATATGTAATAATAATAATAATATGATAATAATAATAATATAAATATAATATATGTATATAATGCCAATAACAGCAACAATAATAATAATATATCAATATATATGCTGTTGGCAGCAATAATGTATGTATGTATGTATATGTATATATATATATAATATATGTATAATAATAATATATGTATATATATATATTAATAATAATAATAATAATAATATATATAATAATATATATATATATATATATATATATATATATATATATATATAATAATAATAATAATAATAATAATATTAATATATATAATAATATATATATATATATGTTTTATATAATATATAATAATAATAATATAATAATAATATATATATATAATATATGTAATAATAATATATATATATAATATATATGTAATAATATATGTATATATATATTTGTAATTATATATATATATATATTTGTGGTATATATAATATATATAATAATAATAACTATAATAATATAATAATAATAATAATAATAATAATAATATATATAATAATATAATAATAATAATAATAATATATATATATATATATATATATAATATATAATATATATATATAAATATATATATATATATATATATATATAATATAATAATATATATATATATATATATATATAATAATATATAATAATAATATATATATACTGTATAATATATATATATATACCTATATATATATATATAACTTTATATATATATATATATATATATATATATATATATATATATATATATATATATATATATATATATATATATATATATATATATTTTCTTAGTGTATATATATATATATATATATATATATATATATATATATATATATATATATATATATATATATATATATATATATATATATTGTGCGTGCGCGTTCCAATTGATGAACCCTCACTGCTCAATCGTTATCCTGATAGGAGCATAAGAAAGTCATAGAATAAGGCCTCACTTCTTATCAAGAACAATGGAGAAAATTCAAGTTTATTTACATTCGCTCCTTGAAATATGGGAGATTGTAGAGATTGTATTCTGAAGGAAAAATAGAAGCAAAATAAAAGATTCCCCAGCTCAAAAAGTGCTGAAAGGAAGTAACGGTGTGTTCAAGCGAGGAATTGCTGATTCCGCAGAAAACTTTAAGAAAGTATCACGAATCTTGTGCTGCTAGAAAGACGTAAGAGACAGGGAAATGCGAGTAGAAATGACTTTTGAGTATCATTCAGTCAACAGAACAAGAGTGTAAATGCAAGATCCTTTAATCCCGATAGTACTCTATGTTATCTTCGACAGATTATCCCAACGAATCATTGGGATAAGGGTCAAAAATGTTATTACAAAACCATAACGTTATATATATATATATATATATATATATATATATATATATATATATATATAGATATATATATATATATATATATATATATATATATATATATATATATATATATATATATATATATATATATATATATATATATACATAATATATATATATAATAACCAACATATATATATATATATATATATATATATATATATATATATATATATAAATGTTTATCATATATATATATATATATTATATATATATATATACAACAGATATAACTCATGCCAAATTATAATTACTTTTGGACAATGAAGGAGATTTTCTTTATTATTTATTTCACACGTAATTTAAATGAATAGTTAATGGTTCTTTGCCAATTGGGCAATTAAGGTGACTGATAAATTTAATAAACCACGAGACTTTTTATAATGGGCTTTTGATTATTTAATTATTATAAATGGCATTCCGTAGTGCCACCACCTCTCTTCGCCGGTTCTCAACAGAATCCCGACTCCACTTGACAGTTCCCCAAGGTGAGGACTTCACATCTAGTCACATTCAAGTTACCTGTTCTCATTGGTTAACTTAAATGTATTATCAACCGTTTAAAATGCCTCGGCATATAGGCATGACACAACTTTAGCTGAGTTTTATAAAAGTGTACATGAGGGAATGGAAGTCAGCCCCCTTACAAAAGCTCAAAAGCTTACGGAAGTTGTATGGCACAAACGTTATTGTATATTTTCAAATAGTATTAAACACTGAGATGTTTACATATCCAGTGAATATATATATATATATATATATATATATATATATATATATATATATATATATATATATATATATATATATATATATATATATATATATATATATATATATATATATATATATATATATATATATATATATATATATATATATTACAGTTGTCACCACCACTCCCGGGCAGAGCCCTAATCAAGGAGGGGTGTTAAACGTCTCAAAAGGACACCATCTAACGCAAATTACGCAGATGAGCACAGACGCAAGCTTTAAAGTGAGGGAGATTAAATTCAGCAGAAAACACAGAAGATGGAAGAAAATTCCACAGAACAGAGGTGGCAGGAAAGAAGGGAGCACCGGCGACGTAAAGGTGGTGGTACGCGAGTGACAAGTTCCCTCGAGCACCTGCCGCCGCGGTACCTATAGAAAGAGATAGAGCACCAACACCGCGCCGCAAGATAGAGGGTCAAGTGAAGTGGAAAGTGCAGAAGTTTATGTCTTTTGGCCTTTGACTCGACCCTGTCAAAAGAGTTGTAAGAGTGGAGTTGTTCTTGATATGAGCGTAGTACTCCATACAAGGGCGGATGAGGCCCTTGTATAGCTA
>JABUQX010144176.1:5000-10938 GCA_015478945.1 Trachelipus rathkii
GAGAAAGTATTAAAATTAAGAGATATAAGGTTGTGGTCAGATTTACCGATAGGAGCGAAGGTGGTGTATTTATAGAGAGAGAAGGACTAGTGGTGAAACATAGGTCAAGAGTGTTCAAGAATTGGTTGGGACGATCCGGAATGTGTGTTGGTTCTTTAATTAGTTGCTCCAGATCGTTGAGAATACTGAATGATTCAGCCTCCTCCCCACCTAAATCAGTATGAGAGGACCCCAACCATTCAGTGTTGTGTACATTGAAATCCACTAAATAGAGGACCTCAGTATTTGGATGAGAAGATATAACAGTCTCGTGAGAAGTAGTAAGATAAAAAAAAGGCATGAAAATCTGTTCTGTTAGGAGAACAGTAGCAGAAGCACAAGATTATTATAGTAGAAGGAAGAAAGATTTTAAGCCACAGAACATCGAAGTTAGGAGATTCAAGATTCTCGAGACGTGTTACAGGAGTGTTTATGTTTACATAGGCACATACTCCACCCTTCAGACGGAAATTATGAAATAAGTTATAGTTGGATATATTAAACGAGTTAGAGAATGAATTCTTAGCCATCTGGGTCTCAGACAAGAGCAAAAGATTAGGGTTAGAGTTAGAGAGGTGGTATTCCACGGATGCAAAGTTAGAGTTCAAGCCACGGATGTTGGTAAAGTCAAATGAAAGCCCGCGCCTGTGCAAATCCACCATCATACACGCACACACAGTCACAACAACAAAAAAGAACAACAGACAGAAACAAACAGACAAAACCCAAAGGAGAAACGAGGATAAAGTTATTCGTAAGTTAAAACCTAAATTTAAAACCTGGAATTTTAAAAATACGCTAAAACCTATATTTACAGTAAATATCTAAAATATGAATAATCAAGAAATTGCATACAAAAAAAGAGGAAAAAAAATACTATTGATCAACTAAAAAGTGGAAACTAAAAACTGTATAAATTATAATAACGGATATTCAAATAAGTAAACGCCAAAAATCTAAGTTAAAAAGAAGTCGAGGAAAAAATAAAAATAAAAAAACATAACCTAGTACTAGCTAAACTACGTATTGCTTTCAACTGCTCAATCCTAAAAACTAACTATAAGTATCTAACATAACTAAAAAAGCTTCAAAATCAAAAATTAAAAACGAACAACTTATCTTTATAAGGTTACATCAGATTCTTCACATATTAAAACCATAATAGTTAAAAACACTTAAAACAGGGCATCACTTAATATACAAAACACACTTAATTAGAAAAAATAACCAAAACAATATAAACTACACACAGCCCATTGGAGCTCCGATAAAACACATCCTATCACTAACGCACACTATAAGCAACTTATATATATATATATATATATATATATATATATATATATATATATATATATATATATATATATATATATATATATATATATATATATATATATATACCATAAACATATATTATATTCTGTTTGTGTATATATATAATATAACTCTTTTTTTTTATATCTATATATATTTATACCAAACTTATACAATATATATGTAATGTCAAATTTTTATATATATAATAAATGTATATAATAATAATATAATAATAATATATATATATGGATGTAAATATATTCATTATAACAAAAATATATATATATATACTCTTTCTTATAATATATATTTCCATTAACCAAAAAAATAAGCATATTATAAAAAATATTTACATTTATAAACAAAAAATATATAACCATGATTTTTTTTGAGTCGCAAGAATGGAAATTTCTATCACTCATTGGCCTAATCATGAATTATTATTTCGCAATTAATTTTATGAAATTGTTTGTTCAAATGCTTCAATGTTTTAAAATAGTTACCTACAAGTCATTTGATTTTATTTTTACTTTTAATATTTTTCAATAATTTTTAATTAATTATGAGAAAAAGTATAAGTTAAAAATTTTATATTATATCTTATCAATATTTATTTTTAAACTTCGCTTTACATTAAAGTTATTTTTATTAATTCTGTGAGTTAAAGCTAACAAATGTTACTGTTAGCGTGGCAATGGTGCGTAATACCAAAGCCGTTTATAATATATATATATATATATATATATATATATATATATATATATATATATATATATATATATATATATATATATATATATATATATATATATATATTTTTAAAAAAAATATATATATATATATATATATATATATATATATATATATATATATATATATATATATATATATATATATATTACGTTTCTTAAGGAAATAAATATATATAAAGTGAACAGTTTAAGGGTCCTCAGAGCCGGTGTCAAAATTGAGCATACAAAACTATTCAAATAGAGTAATTTGTTTTCATCAGATTGACAATTAACTACTCACAGAAAAAGTACTCAGTTGAGAAATATTTTTCCTCTTTTTGACATTTGAAAACTTGTCATTTTGACGACTTTGCATGCTCAATTTTGACACCAGTTTTGAGGACCCTAAACTTGTCTATTTGAGCAGTTTTTCTTTTATATATATATATATATATATATATATATATATATATATATATATATATATATATATATATATATATATATAATATATATATATATATATTTTGGTATTTTTTTTATTAATATATATATATATATATATATATATATAAACAATTAAACCGCTTCTCATTAATTATTATCAACACTGAACTTTTAATAATTAATTATGAGAAATAACTAAACATTCTTTTAGTAACACATCAAAATCTATCACTATTAAGAATGAAAACCATATTTTCATACGGAAACGTAGAGCGAAATTTAAAATTCATATTTGAATACATAGAATTTCCGTACTCTGAGACTGTCCTTAAGTGTTGAGAATTTGTATGTAATAAGGTACCAGTCTGGTCTGTTTTTTAATTCTTCTAAAGTCCGGAAAGGAAATACGGGTTTCAATGTTGCAAGGAATGACGCAAGGTTTGCTGAATATGATGTTGCAATAATAAAAGCTGAAGCAGACCAAATGATAAGAATAATCTTGCATGAAATCGAAGATGGACTTCTACCTGGATCTGAAAGTAATTTATATACTACAGTGTTAATAAATAAAAAATAGTACAAAGCCGTGCAAAAATTTATTATTCTCCATTTTTAAGTATATAGCAGCTTTGATCAATACATTTGCAAATACGAAATCAAAGATAATGATGAGATACTCAGAGGGTGCAGAATTTGTTTGTCAGTATTGAAAGCAAGTAATTTTGTAAATGTTTTAATGCCCTATTGAGATAACAAGCTGCCTAATATTACTATATTATTGTTTCACCTAAAAGTTTAAATTTATTACTTTTAAAATTTATTTAATAACCTCAAAATGTACGCAACATACAGAAAGTATTCGTCATACAGGGAACACCTTTTGGGAAAGCTAGAATGAATTTTGTTCAAAGGCACGCATGCTTAAGGGGATATTTAGGTTCCAGAGTGATTTATAGCCAGGGGTCCTAATACCAGCTTACTAACCGAGTTTATGGCTACTTGCATTCTCTCTAGGATTTCTTGCATTCTATATGCACATCAAGGAATATAAAATAAACAACTCAAACTTTTTGTTTTATAATAGCTGCTGATACAGTAATTTATTCAATCCTTTTATTCTGGGTGTCTTTTACTGTCATTCTAATTTTTTAAGTTTTCTATTCTTTTACATGCAATAATATTGTTACTTAGAAAATTAGAGGCCATTCTTTGGCCACACCCTAATCCAAATACGCTTATATTGAGAAGGAAAGAGGTAATGCCTAATCTTACAAACCCGAATGAACAATAAAGTATTTTAAACTGAAAAGAGTCAATTTGAAATTTTCTCCTTCTGATGACAGTAGTTTAGCTCTACCATAGTGTTCTAGATACACACAAACATAACCAACAAAAAAAGAGAAGAAGCAATTGACGAAACTTTTAATTGGCATTGGCAAAGACATTGAAAATATATTCAATTTTTATTTGTTCAAATCCTTTAATTAACCAACTTTATTGATCAACATAATGATTCGAATGGAGATTTCTAGTTCTAAAAAGAGTGTGATTTAAAACTAGTTCTTATTATTTTAACACTTTTATCACCTCAATATTTAATAATTGTTTGTTTTTGGTTTTTATGTTTTGTTTTTTAATTTGAAAGGCTCACAAACCTTACATTTATATAAGTTATGTCTCATTAATTTTAAATTTATGATTATTCATGCCTAATAATTTGTAACTTTGAATATATATATATATATATATATATATATATATATATATATATATATATATATATATATATATATATATATATAGTAAAAAAATATTTATATATGTATATATAATTTATATATATATATATATATATATATATATATATATATATATATATATATATATATATATATATATATATATATATATATATATATATATATATATATATATATATATATATATATATATATATATATAACAATTTTTATATATATATATATATATATATATATATATATATATATATATATATATTTAGAAATCTACCTCTCAATAATAGACGAACGAAAATATCCCAAATTGCATTAGTCGGTGTAAGTGGGACAACATCATCTTGATTGCATTCATAAGATATTATAACTTTATTCAAAATCCAAAGCTGTAAACCTGAAATATGCATAAATTTATTATTAGTAGTAAAATACATGAAAAAAAACTATGAAATTTTAAAGTAAAAGTAATTTAAAACAAATAAATTTTAGTGTACAGCGGCTACCAGCACAAGTAGTACTTAAACCTTGAGATGCGAATTTCTTTTCAAAGAATTTAATTTCACCAACCACTGGAATAATTTGACGAATGCAGAAACTCAAAGTACATATTTTTACCGCAAAAAAAACTAGGCTTGCTAATTTATTTCTATAGAAAGAAACTAGAAAGCTTAACTGATTCCTTGCTTACTCAATTTCTTGCAGCGCCATTATACAGGCAACTGGGAATTTGGGAGACATTATAGCGGATTTAATTTTGCCATTACAGTGCACGTCTAATGCAGTTCAGACAAAGTATTTTTTTCAAATGGGCATGTCACTTAATGTTCTTTCAATTTCCGCATTCAAAGGAAGTTTAGAGACTCTCTCTCTCTCTCTCTCTCTCTCTCTCTCTCTCTCTCTCTCTCACACACACACACACACACAAACATACACACACACACACACATATATATATATATATATATATATATATATAATAATAATATATATATATATATATATATATATATATATATATATATATATATATATATATATATATATATATATATATACATACAACTATATATATATATATATATATATATATATATATATATATATAATAATAATAATAATAATATATATATATATATATATATAATAATATCTTTATATATATAATATATATATATATATATATAATATATATATATATATATATAATATATATATATATATATATAATATATATATATATATATATATATATATATATATATAATATATATATATATATATATATATATATATATATATTTATCTATATATATAATATATATATATATATATATATATATATATATATATATATATATATATATATATATATATATATATATATATATATATATATATATATATATATATATATATATATATATATATATATATATATATATATATATATATATTAGTGCTGCACATATATCAAAATTTTAGTCCGATACCGATAGAAGTACCCACAATATTTTCAATACCTATACCGAAATTTTGCCAATACCTGATACCGATACTTGATACCGATACCGATACCGATACTTCTATCTCAATTAAATATAGCCTAATATATATATAACATAATATAACATAATATAATAGATT
>JABUQX010144177.1:0-5000 GCA_015478945.1 Trachelipus rathkii
CAGAAAGTTAAAACAGTAAAGCAGAAAGTTAAAGCAGTAAACATGAGTTAAAAACGGTAAAAACGGTAAAAAAAGCATACTAATCCCCCCTTGGTGTTAGGTCACATCTCTATTGATTTACGTTTTTGCTTTTTTAAGGTATGTAATGTTAATAAATATATGAGTTAAAGCAGTAAAACATATGAGTTAAAGCAGTAAAACATGAGTTAAAGCAGTAAAACATGAGTTAAAGCAGTAAAGCAGTAAAACAAAAGCATACTAATCCCCCCTTGGTGTTAGGTCACACCTCTATTGATTTACTGATTTACTGCTTTAAGTTATGTAATGTTAATAAATATATGAGTTAAAACAGTAAAGCAGAAAGTTAAAGCAGTAAAACATGAGTTAAAGCGCAGTAAAATATGAGTTAAAAAGCAGTAAAAACATTAAAACAAAGAAGCATACTAATACACCCTTGGTGTTAGGTCACACCTCTATTGATTTACTGATTTACTGCTTTAAGGTATGTAAAGTTTATGTTTTTAATAAAATTTCGTACAGTTGTAGTAAAATAAAATGATTTTATATCAGACACTTTGGCTTTTTCTTCTTACATACAATTTTTAAAAATTTATAAATTAAAAAAGTATTAAGTAAAAAATATAAAAGATGTCTGTAATGAGTTACAGTTTTAGGTTCGCGAAAATGTTTTTAATAAAAATGTTTAAGTATGAAATAAAAATGAATGACTCATAGTATATTTGAAAAGAAATTCTTTGAAATGTTTAAGTATGAAATAAAAAATGAATGACTTATAGTATATATATATTTTTCATGCCCGCGGGAATATTGCGCCTGCGGGCGCACGCGGCGGGCGGGAACGCGGAAATATTGCGCCTGCGGGCGCACGCGGCGGGCGGGTACGCGGAAAAATTGCGCCTGCGGGCGCACGCGGCGGCGGGAACGCGGCGGGTCGCACCTGCGGGTGCGGGATTGGCTGTCTTTGCGCGAAGGGCTCACGCTGAGCCCTGTTGGGTAGCTTATGATCTAGAGGTAGACAAAAGATGAGTCATCAAAGATGAATCATCAATATAGATGGTATCAAAGATGACGTCATCAAAGATGAGTCATCAAAGTTGAACCTTCAAAGTTGAGGCATCAATGCTGAGGCATTAATGCTGAGGCATCAAAGTTGAGGCATCAAAGTTGAGGCATCAAAGTTGAGGCATCAAAATATCGAGTGTGTGAGTGTAAGTGTAAGTGTATCTGTGTGCTGGTGTGAATGTAAGTGTATATGGTTTAATGTAAGTGTCTATGGAGAGTGTAAGTGCTTATAAGTGTCCTAGTGTTTATAAGTGTCATAGTGAATGTGTGTATAAGTGTCATAGTGAATGTGTGTATAAGTGTTAGAAAAATACTAACTCATAGTAGGAAGCATTCTACCAGATTGTAATATACACCAATCGATTCCTCATACCCTATTACCTAGGGGTAGATACCCATATTAGCGCTATTCGGGGATCAGGGGAGGCTGGAAAAGGCTTGAAAAAAGTGGCACTCAGTTGGCACTATGTGGCACTCACTTGGCACTATGTGGCACTCACTTGGCACTCATTGGCACTCACTTGGCACTCATTGGCACTCATTGGCACTCACTTGGCACTCACCTGGCACTCACCCAGCACTCATAGAATAATCATAGAATACTAATAGAACATCACTAGATACTTCTTACGGTGGTTGGGAACCATCAAAGCCATCAAGTTAGCGTGGGTCAAAATTGACCCATGGTATATGGCAAGGTAAAGGGTTGGTCGAAATATCATGGTCAAACAAGGTTAAGACATCAAAGTTGTAGGGGACACGTGTAGGCTAGGTATAGGTGTACGCTATGTGAAGTCTGGGTGGAGTCTAGGTGTAGGTGTAGGCTATGTGAAGGCTGGGTGGAGTCTAGGTGTAGGTGTAGGTGTAGGCTATGTGAAGGCTAGGTGGCGGCTAGGTGTAGGTGTAGGCTAGGTTAGGTTAGGTTAGGTTAGGTTAGGTTGGTTAGGTTAGGTTAGGTTAGGATGGGTTAGGTTAGGTTAGGTTAGGTTAGGTTAGGTTAGATTAGGTTAGGTTGGGATTGGGATTAGGTTAGATTTAGGTTAGGTCATGTTAGAGTTAGGTTAGGTTAGGTTAGGTTAGGTTAGGTTAGGTTAGGTTAGGTTAGGTTAGGTTAGGTTAGGTTAGGTTAGGTTAGGTTAGGTTAGGTTAGGTTAGATTAGTTTGAGATTAGGTTAGGTTAGGTTAGGTTAGGTTAGGTTAGGTTAGGTTAGGTTAGGTATGTATGTAGACTGGGTGTAGGCTGGGTGTAGGCTATGTGGAGGCTGGGTGTAGGCTATGTGGAGGCTGGGTGTAGGCTATGTGTAGGCCTATGGTGCTAGGCTGGGTGTAGGCTGGGTGTAGGCTGGGTGTAGGATATGTGTGTGTGTGTGTGTGTGTGTGTTGTGCGCGCGCGCCCGCGTGTGTAGATGTTACCGAAATATCAAAAAATAGGGCTAAGCCCCTAAAGGGTGGCCAAAAATTACCGTGGGCCAAAATTGACCCATGGATGACCAAAGGTTTGGTCGAAAAAAATTAGGGTGGGACATGTACAACGGTTGCTGACGCAACCGTTTGGCACAATTATACTTTTGAAGGGATGAAAAGTACAGTTGTAAAAAATTAGGGTTGCCAAAAAAATTAGGGTTCTCAAAATTAGGGTTCTCAAAAAATTAGGGTTCTCAAAAAATTAGGGTTCTCAAAAAATTTGGGTTCTCAAAAATTTGGGTTCTCAAAAAAATTTGGGTTCTCAAAAAATTTGGGTTCTCAAAAAGGTCAAGGCCCAAAAAGTTAAGGTAAAAATTGGGCTTGCCCAAAAAGGTCAAGGCCCAAAAGGGTCGCGGTCAGAAAAGGTCAAAAAGGGCGGTAAAATCACCCTCAGGAAACAACATTGGCGGTCATTCATCGGGTGCTAAACCTTGGAGTTTGTATTTACTGCCAAAGGATCATAAACCTGATTGGCCAATTCGTCCAATTTTATCTGCTATTGGCACAGTAAATTATAAACTTTCAAAATTCTTTATTCCTATATTAGATAATCTAACTAAGAATAATTATACTATTAAAGACACATTTTCTTTCGTCGCCGAAATCTTAAATCTTCCGGATGCTAATAAATATATTATGGCAAGTTTCGACGTAGAAAGTTTGTTCACTAACGTGCCTTTGAAAGAAACATTGGACATCATTCTTAATTCATTATTTTCCAATACATCCACTGTTAACGGTCTGGATAGATCAAGTTTTGAGGAGTTATTATACATAGCTACAAAAGATATAATATTTTTATTTAACGGAAAATTTTATAAGCAAGTTGATGGTGTTGCTATGGGTAGTCCTTTGGGGCCTACTCTAAGTAACATTTTCATGTGCTATTTTGAATCTATTTGGCTTAATGAATGCCCGGAAGAATTTAAACCGGTTTTCTATAGAAGGTATGTAGATGACTCCTTTTTACTTTTTAAATCCAGACACGAAATTGATTTGTTTTTGCAGTATATCAATTCTAAACACCACAATATTAAATTCACAGTGGATATTGAAGAAGGAGACTCCTTGGCATTTCTTGATGTAAAAATATATAAGGAAAACAACAAATTTCAAACTAGCGTTTATAGGAAACCAACATTCACAGGATTAACAACTAAATTTAATTCATTTATCCCGCATGTTTATAAAATTAATTTACTTAAAACGCTTTTCGATAGAGCATACAAGATCTCATCTACATATATTAATTTTTCGAATGAATTGGACTTCCTAAAGACGTTATTTTTAAAGAATAGATTTCCAGGATTTATAATTAATAAAGTAATTAGAAAACAAAACTTAAAATTTCAGCAAATATCTTGTACTAATTTAACAGATCCAAAAGAAATTCTGTATATGAAATTACCTTTTATGGGGTGAATGAGTTGTGAAATTGAATGTAGAATTAAATGCATATTAAAAACAAATTACCTTCAATTAAACTTCAAATTTTATCGAATTAAAATAAAATAGGAAAGTTCTTCAAAATTAAAGAAACATTACATTACTATTACCTTTATGCTCATCAGTGATTGTGCTGCCACCTACATAAGAAGACCACGAAGTCTTCTGTTTCACATTGCTTTGAGCATAAAGGTATTTTTATAGAACTTTGGAGCATTTACAACACCCCCCATGTCGAACCATTAGCTCTCATTCTCTTCTAAAGAATCATCCTATACAGGATTCAAATTTCATAATTTTGGACACTAAACCTTCATTTTTTAGAATCCTTTTATCACATCGGTTGCTAAAATGGTCTCAAAGAAGCTGGGTATTCTGTTCAGATTGCGTGAATTTTTTCTTCTGCTCAGATACTCCAGTTATATAAAGGTCTTATTGTATGGAGTAATGTTCTCACATTTGGGGTGGATCCGGTTCCACCCATCCTTTTGGATAGAGTTGAATCTAAGGTTAAGAGGCTTAAAAACTGTCCCATACTTTCTGACTCCCTTGACCCTCTTTCTCTGCGAAGTTGGTGCCCTATCTCTTTTCAATAAGTATTACAACGGCAGGTGCTCGAGAGAATTGACCTCTCTCATTCCTCCACCACTGCGTCGCCCTCGTAACACAAGAGGTGCCTTATTCTCACATGAAAATTGTGTGAATATTGGACACTCAAGGATCACTCGTTGTGGTGCCTTTTTCTTTCCAGTCACATCTGTTTTGTGGAACTCTTTGCCTTCTCTATTTTCCCTGCAATATTCAATCTTCCTCTATTTAAATCCCGCGTCTGCACCCAGCGCACCTGAGGGAATTGCGTTAGGCAAGGGACAGGGTGGGTTTACTTTTATTTTAATTTTTGTTTTTCTTTATGTATTTTTTATTTATATATTTTTTTTGTTTTGCCCCCTCCTTTTGAAAAGGGCCCTGCCCATGAGTGGTGGTATCATGTATATAAAAAAAAAATA
>JABUQX010144177.1:17500-18665 GCA_015478945.1 Trachelipus rathkii
GTCAAACTAACTTTTAAAATAGAGGAACTATTATATTTTTAGATTTATATTCGAAGTTTCTGGCCATAAAATCTAGAGCTTTAACAGCTTCAGCATATTGTTTCATAAACTTTAAATCTTTATTAATTAATACTCCTAGATCCTTTTCTTCACTGACAACTTTGATACCTGAGTCATCTATTATGTAATCAAATTCGTTGTTCCTACTCTCAAAACGTATATAATCTTACATTTATCTGGAATTAAATATCATTTACCATGTTTTCGACCAATTTACAATCTTATTCAAATCAATTTGGAGTAATTGATAATCATTCTCACAATTTATGCGATTTCCAAGTTTCGTATCATCCGCAAATTTCGAAATATTGCTTAAAATATTATCATCTATGTCATTTACATATATAATAAACAGTATTGGACCCAGGACAGATCCTTGGGGTACACCACTAATAACATTCGTCCAATCTGAGCATTCACCATTGATAACGACTCGTTGTTGTCGATCCGAAAGCCAATTTTTAATCCAATTTAAAAGTCTTCCTCGAATACCATGAGCTCTAAGCTTTTCCAATAATCTTTGATGAGGGACGGTATCAAATGCCTTTTGAAAGTCTAAGTAAATGACATCGAAGGATTTATAATTATCTACATCGTTAATAACCACATTAAAAAATTCTAGCAAATTTGTTAAGCATGATCTATGATGTCACCGGCTTAGAATGTTAGAAATAACCCTCTAAGTGGTGGACATCAAAACTGTTATTACAAATTAAGACGATAGTGTGATCGATGAGGTCACCGGCTTAGAACGTTAGAAATAACCCTCTAAGTGGTGGACATCAAATTGTTAATACAAAATATTATGATAATGTGATCGATGATGTCACCGGCTTAGAACGTTAGAAATAACCCTCTAAGCGGTGAACATCAAAGCTGTTATTACAAATTAAGATGATAGTGTGATCAATGCGACCACCGACTTAGAGCGCTAGAACAGCGGTAAACATTTGCGGTAAATTTACCTCTAAGGGGTAAACATTAAAACTGTTCAATATAAGTTCGGCGCCCAAATTCTTTTAAGATGTACTTTTAACATTTATCAAATGATCTCAATAGTTCGTTTGATTTCACCTTATCTAATTCTATCGTTCACAGACCAATT
>JABUQX010144178.1:5000-13084 GCA_015478945.1 Trachelipus rathkii
TTTCGAATTCAAATGGAGCATATGAGACCGTTCCGAATTCAAAGGAATCGATTCTAGTATATTCTTTCTTATGTATGATTATTATTTTACGTCGCAACTCTCTTTCCATTTATATATTCTACATACATATACATATATATATATATATATATATATATATATATATATATATATATATATATATATATATATATATATATATATATATATATATATATATATATATATATATATATATATATAAATATATATTTTTATATATATATATATATATATATATATATATATATATATATATATATATATATATATATATATATATATATATATGTATATATACATATATATATATATATATATATATATATATATATATATATATATATATATATATATATATATATATATATATATATATATATATATATATATATATATATATATATATAAATATATATATATATATATATATATATATATATATATATATATATATATATATATATATATATATATATATATATATATATATATATATATATATATATATATATATATATAGATATATATATATATGTATATATATATATATATATATATATATATATATATATATATATATATATCTATATATATATATATATATATATATATATATATATATATATATATATATATATATACCTCTGTTTAACGAACCTCTGTAAAACGGATTTCGGGAACAACGGACAATTTCAATTTCAAAGTGGCAATCAGTTAAAATTTGACTTTTTCAAAACAGTTCAGACTCGGCGATCAGCTGATGCACCAGGGGTACCAGCATGTCCACCCTCACCGTCAATAAACAAACCACCAGCCTCTACCTCACGATGTTCATATACAATTGATACATCTGTACCACCATCACAGCCTACAATAAGTTGTACATCATTGGAGCTGAAAAGCTCCAGTGACTCAGAATCAATTTCTGAGGAGCCACTATACGATCACAGCATATCAACAATACCTCTTCACCATCCATGGTATGTCTGATTTTCAAATAAAAATGTTGAATTACTATATTATAATGTATATTTACAGTGTACAGGTATTTTACCCTATTACATTGGATAACGTGATTGATTTAAAGTACAGTGCTGTATTTAATACTCTGTTTTTGTAGCGTAATTGTTGATATTAGACGTAACCTGGGTATTCATATCGTAGGTTCCGATTGTCGGTACTTACGGACAATCGGCTTTATCAGACCGATACTCTCTCCCCTTTAGTCCGTTAAACCGAAGTATTAATAATAAATAAATATATATATATATATATATATATATATATATATATATATATATATATATATATATATATATATATATATATATATATATATATATATATATATATATATATATATTTAAATTATATAACATAGATATTATATTATAGGTGTATTTGACCCTTGGCGTAATATAACAAGTATATGCACGGGACTAGTGTGCATAGTTGAAACTTTGAATGTTAAAAACACTGATTTTATTATTGAAACTTACAAACTAACATATGTTAGGAAAGTCTCTCTCTACAATGGCTCCGGAATGGAGAATAGGTTTCTTACCACCGGTGCTCGATCTTTTTATTTCGGCGTTACACGTATACAAATTTTATTTTAAAGTTTTAAAATCCTTTTTTTATAAAAATTTAATTCTTATTTATTTTTAGTTTTTATTTAAATAAACTACGAGAATAAGAAACCGACCCACGAATGGATATAAATTGGTTATATAATCCAATACTCGCCAGGATATTTATTATAGTTATTCGTGTTGTAAATATATACGGATTCAATAATTTTCCTTTTTTGTGTTTGATTTGAATGTTTTAAGATACTGGTGTGTTGGGGGTTTATTCTGTGGTTTGTTTGAGTTCGATGGTGAGTGAGGGATGAGTTTTAACCCGGTTATTTTTTTGTAGGTCATGAGAGTGTTGTTTAATTCTACGGTCCAGGTCGCATGTTTCGCCTATGTATATGGAATTACAGTTGCTACATGGTATTTAAACATTGATTTTGGGGTTTTTGGGTAGGGGGTTTTAAAGTATGTTTTAGGGAGAAGGTATTGTTTTGGGTGAAGGAGGACTATGAGGGTGCGGATTTTTTAATTTTGTGATCAAAAATGTAAGGTATGGGAAGGAAAGTCGAAGTTTTGTTAATATTGGATTACATACACTGGTTCTCCTCCCACAAAAATACAAAAACAGCCACACTCATTTTATCTTAGGGCACTAAGAATTTGCTCCCCAAACAACCTAATCACCGAAACCAAATACCTCTTCTCAACTTTCACTAAACTCAAATATCCCCCCCACATTATTACCAAAGCCTACAAACAAGCAAAACAAAAATTCTACAGTCCTACACAATCCAATATTAACAAAACTTCAACTTTCCTTCCCATACCTTACATTTTGGATCACAAAATAAAAAAACTCCTACCCCCCTCCATCTCCTTCACCCAAAACAACACCTTCTCCCTAAAACATACTTTAAAACCCCCCTTACCCAAAACCCCCAAAATCAATGCGTTTATCAAATACCATGTAACAACTGTAATTCCATATACATAGGCGAAACATGCGACCTGGACCGTAGAATCAAACAACACTCTCATGATAAGCAAAACTCATCCCTCACTCACCATCGAACCCAAACAAACCACAGAATAAACCCCCAACACACCAGCATCTTAAAACATTCAAATCAAACACAAAAAAGGAAAATTATTGAATCTGTATATATTTACAACACGAATAACTATAATAAATATCCGGGCGAATATAAATTGGATTATATAACCAATGCCATCATCCTCTCCTCAAAATACTTTAAACAATACAAACTAAAAATTTTCAAGAACCAAAATAAATTCAGAAAATATTAATCTTTTTCATTTTATTCCCGCCGTAGTGACAGTTCTCTCTTTGTCTTTTTAACCTGAATGAGGCCCAAAATGCTAGCTTGAATAACTCGCACAATCTAATTAAAAATAATAATGTGGATAATTGAAAGAGTAATTTTAATATGTCGTTTTAGCATATAGTTAGTTTAATAAGTTTCAAATAATAAAATCAGTGTTTTTAACATTCAAAGTTTCAACTATGCACACTCCCTAGTCCCGTGCATATATATTACATAAGGGTCAAATACACCTATATATATATATATATATATATATATATATATATATATATATATATATATATATATATATATATAATATATATATATATATATATATATATATATATATATATATATATATATATATATATATATATATATATATATATATTTATATATATAAATATATATAATATAAATACATTACACTGGGTAACAAAAATTTTTTTTTGGAAAATCGTCCAGGGTTTTCCAGCGGAATTAGACTATTTGAGATGCGCTGAGTCCGAAAATGCCCTTTGTTTTTTTCAATCAGGTCTGGTTTGTTCGCTACAGACATTTAAGAAAAAAACTATTTTTCGTCCAAAAACCCAATTCCTGAGGATCATAAACATTCGGTTTTTCCGTTTTCCTGGGTAAATAAAAGTCAACGTATCCAAATTCATTCATTTATTATATACTCGATTACATTTGATAAGTTTAATACATGTACATGAGCGTTACGTGACACAAAAGTTCAGAGTTCACGGCGTAAATCCCCGTTTCCTCGATTTCCGTGTGTGAGCAGCTGCTGGGTTGTCTCTCTTCAGCGACCAGCAGTAGTCCGCGAGCATGACTGCGTCCCACCTCCCCTGGTACCTCTCCTCCATTTGACGCATGTCCTGATGGAACCTTTCTCCCTGCTCGTCGCTGACCGCACCAAGGTTTTCAGGAAACCTCTCCATGTGTGAGAACAGGAAATGCATCTTTATACTCATCAAACACCCGAGGTTTTGGAAGTTCTTTATCATGCTGTTGATGAGTGTGCCGTAGTTTGCTGCCTTCTTGTTCCCCAGGAAGTTGTTCACCACCTGCACAAACGACCTCCAGGCGGCGCACTCTAGCGTGTTCATGGAGTTTTCGAACTCTGTGTCCTTGATGAGCTGCCGTATCTGTGGGCCATCGAAAATGCCGGCCTTCAGCTTCTCAATGGTGACTCCAGGGAAGGCTCGGCACAGGTAGTTGAAGCACCTCCCATCCTTGTCCAGAGCGCGCGTGAACTGTTTCATTAACCCAAGCTTGATGTGAAGCGGTGGGAACAAAATCTTTTCCCGGTCAACAAGAGGTTCGTTTATGATGTTGCTGGCCCCAGGTACTAACTGCTCTCGCGCCGGCCACTCTTTCTTCACATAGTGCTGGGCTCTGTCTCGACTGTCCCACTTACATATAAAGCATGGGTACTTTGTGTACCCGGACTGCTGACCAAGTAGAAAGTTCACCATCTTAAGGTCGACGCAGATGATCCATTGGTGCTGCTGATATTGGATTTTGTCGAGCACGTACTTGACTGCTTCATATTTCTCTTTGAGAGTTGTGGAGTGCGCAAGAGGAATTGAGGCGAACTCGTTCCCGTTGTGTATGAGCACACTCTTCAAAGAGCGCTTGCTACTGTCTATGAAGAGTCGCCAATCTCTCGGATCATATTGAGGAGCGCCGAGTTTAGCAAGAAGACCGGCGACATCTCGGCAGTACACGAGGTCTTCCTCCTCGCAGAAGTAGCCCATGTAGTCCTGATGCCTTCTACGAAAGAACGTGATACGCGCGTCCTCACCGAGTAGATTTTTCTCTTTGAGTCTGGAGGCCAACAGCTCGGCGGAAGTCTTCGACAAGCTGAGATCCCGAACCAGATCATTAAGCTCACATTGTGAAAAGGGCTGCGGACCATCTTGTGTTCCATACTCCTCATCTGTATCTCCTCCCTCATATGCAGTGGTGGCCTCGTCGTCGCTGTCAGGAAGCTCTCTGCACGCTGGTACAGGAAGTTCTTCGCAGTGAGCAACTGGACGGCGGGCAGATGGAAGGTCGGGGTACTGGAGGCTGCTCCGATTCTTCCGGTTGATGCCAGTAGTATCGATGGCGCAGAAGTAACAATCCGATTCATGGTCAGACGGCTCCCTCCAAACCATCGGAATCCCAAACTTCAGTGAAGTTTTCGTGCCCTTCGTCCACCGCCGGAGATATTCCACGCACGTCTTGCACACCGTGTGCGGTGCCCAGGACTTATCTTGGTCACCCAGCTTGACTTGAAAGTAAGCCTGGTAGGCGCGCTTCACAAAGCTTGTGATGCCCTTCCTGTGCATTGCCAGCGTGTATTCTCCGCAGATGTAGCAGAAAACGTCAGGATTATTCCTGCATGACCGTCGCGCTGAAGCCATATCAATACTCTGAAAAGAAAGAAAAAAGGTCAATTAGTCATTTTGAAACAGAAACACATCAGAAGCAACCATTTATATATGAATAATTCGCTATATTCTTCCAGAAATATAGGATTGAACTCAAAACCTCAGCATATTTAGACTAATTTTGGTGTTCTGAGTCCAAAAATCACCTTGGTTTTGCTCTATCAGGTCAACTTTTTGAGATACAGCCATAGGCCTACGTGATATTTCAGAACACCAAAATTAGTCTAAATATGCTGAGAAACCCCTGACGATTTTTTGGCTGTTACCCAGTGTTATCATTCTGGAGGTATAGAAGCTTCAATGTTGGGTCATTTTACAGAGAGACCCATTTTGTTTAGTATGGGTAACTACTATTGTGTTTGAAATGAATTTATCGTTATTATTGTTATTATTATTATAATTATTATTATTATTATTATTATTATTATTATTATATTATTATTATTATTATTATTATTATTATTATTATTATTATTATTATTATTATTATTATTATTATTATTATTATTATTATTATTATTATTATTATTATTATTATTATTATTATTATTATTATTATTATTATTATTATTATTATTATTACTATCATCATAATCATTATTATTATTATTATTAATTGTTATAACTGTAACACTGCTGGAATTTTTATAAGCTACTAACCAATCAAATCGTAAATTTTTAGTAAACCAACTATATTTTTAAAACCGAATTTACTTTAGTTAAATAATTTTTTTTATATTATAATCTAGTCGGAGAGTATCATAGGCTCTCGTCGCAAGTGCTTCATTTGCTTTGAGCTCGTGATAACCATTTCTTGGCCTGGAGAAATTGCATATGCCCTTCGTTGGTGAGGTCATCTCTCAAAAACAGAACAAAAAAAAAAACAAAAAAATAAACAAAAACGATTTTCTTCTATTCTCTAGTGGATATCCGAGCTGATTAGGTAAAATATTTCTATTATTATTATTATTATTATTATTATTATTATTATTATTATTAATAGTATTATTATTATTATTATTATTATTATTATTATTATTATTATTATTATTATTATTATTATTATTATTATTATTATTATTATTATTATTATTATTATTATTATTATTGTGTGTGTGTGTGTGTGTGTGCTATTATTATTATTATTATTATTATTATTATTATTATTATTATTATTATTATTATTATTATTATTATTATGAATAAATTTATAATTATTTTTAATATAATTAGTATTTGCAATTGTTATTTATATCGTCTTATGTTCTAATTTTTTATTCTGGAAAATATGAATATTTCCTAAAACGTCGGCGTATATATAGTAAAAATTAAAAAATGCTACTAAAATAGATTTTCTTTTTCATATATATATATATATATATATATATATATATATATATATATATATATATATATATATATATATATATATATATATATATATATATATATATATATATATATATATATATATATATATATATATATGACTTAATATATATATATATACATATATATATATATATATATATATATATATATATAAATATATATCAAAAAAAAAAAATATATATATATATATATATATATATTTATATATATATATATATATATATATATATATATAAAGGGTTGGAAAAAAACCATGTTTTTAAAAAAACCAAAACCATTGTTTTTCTTAAATAAACCAAATAAACCAATGTTTTTTTGGGTTTTTATGCTATTTTGATGGTTTTAATGTGGTTTTTATTGGTTTTAATAGATTTATACACATGTGCTAACACATATTTTAAAATTCCTTAATAAATTTCTTTAGATTCTTAAATTTCAAATTTTCTTGATAACTGTAAACTGGTATAAAATTATTATTTTTTGAGTTTTACATAAACGCAAAGTAAATAAGAGAGTGTAGTATAATATATAAACTCTATCTGAAAAAAAGGTTATACTTTATTATTTTACCCCCAAAAATGAATTCTTATTTACCTTTATATTTGAATACTAGGGGATTATATATATATATATATATATATATATATCTTCTTATTATATATATATATATATATATATATATATATATATATATATAGAGAGAGAGAGAGAGAGAGAGAGAGAGAGAGCTGAGAGAGAGAGAGAGAGAGAGAGAGAGAGAGAGAGAGAGATTCATCATTAAAAGTCGAAACTGAAATTATCATTAAGAATTTTATACAAAAAACTAATTTCCCTGCTTTAGCTGTTCCCAACCTATTTCTAATGTTGCTGTGCACAAGTCCAAAAGTTGAAAATACCCTTTCAACATTAGCAGTTGATGAAGTTGCTGACAATATGCTTATTATTTTATATATGACCTTCTCATCTAATTTTTCTTTGGTGATCTGTACCAAGATGAAGGAGTCACTGCTGACAACAGAGACTCATCAAATAGGTAACTTTTATGAAATGGAGGAGAATTTGCTCTTAATTTTATTCCATAAATTCCACTGCTTTTGAATACTCATCCTCTGGAAGTACTGTGGTCTGATATCTTGGGTTAAAAATATATGCCAATAAGTGAGCTTGTTACTGCCTGATGATACCTCCTTTTTACTTTTGCTATAAATCTTGTCTGTTGAGTGGTGGATTAAGCTGTTCTAGCTCCATATTCATATTTTTCCAAATATAAACATCATCACTTAGTTTACAGTCATTGCCTTCTA